>JWZT01002018.1:212193-231572 GCA_000827895.1 Thelohanellus kitauei
TCGTATTCTTTATCACGGCCACCATTTGTCGACGAAATCAAGTGCAAGGACAACGAAATTAATTGCATTTTCGGTGACCACCGACCAAATCAATTTAAAAGCATGGTAAAAATGTTCTCCTTTTTATAAAAGGAATATTATTTCCTTAATTTTTTTTTTGAATTTGCATGAATAGTGCTTATATTTTGTTTGAAAAATCGATGAATTTACAATTCTTATAGGCGATTTCCAAAGTAAATTAATCACATAATTTAATGATAATTCGAAATATGAAATGATATCCCAAACACTATGGTATACAAGAATATATATAATATAATTTTTACAATTTCGGATTTTAATATCAAAAATTATGATTTATCCCAATTTATTAATACTAAAAGCTAAAGAAATAGCAAAGCACTCTTTTCATAAATATTTATATGAATATTGTATCATATTGATTAAAAGGTTATATGATAAAAATTTTTTAGATTAAATTTCTACGATTAATCAAGTATGTTATAAAATATAGTCATTTTCAATATATTTACATTTATATTCAGAGAAATCTCATACAACTTCAAATATCACATATATACAGTAAACCATATCTAATTGATAGGATCAAGGGACAATATATCAAAAAGGGGAATATGAGAATTGTTTTTAAAAAATTGCTTCTGAAATGCCGACAAACCTAATAATTTTTTTCAAAACAACATGTAAATTTAGATTTCACATCATTTAGACAGTTACTAACGTTTTGAATATCTTTTGTAAACGAATATGTACATTTTTATATATTTTGACGCTATAATGATATTTTAAATATTTTAATTTGGGTAAAATATCATCGCTCAGCAATACCACCTCGATTCCATACATATAGCAACAACATATTGAGGATACTCGGAAATTTATTTATTTTATTAATGCTAAGGCTAATATTCATATTGGATTTATATCGTATATTTGGGGCATGCCAAGTGATGTAAACCGAAAATTGTGAAATACTACTCCGAATCATAATTCAAGGACAAGATGTTTATGACTGAAAAATATACATAGAGAAAACTGTACAGGGTAGAAATAGAAAATGTATATTGTATATATATATTCAATTACCCACTAAAAATAAACATGTATTTTCACACAACGGTAGTTTCAATAGTTAATATTTTTACATTAACATTTTTTTAATTTTCCATACACTTAGTAAAGCATTATATTATTCAATCCAATAATAAGATTGTTTAAAGAAATATACAGCAGCCTATCTGATCGAACCTTAAAAACATTTATTCTCGATAATGTAATATTTCAAAAATCATCTAAAATTACAGCATGTTTTTTTTCAATATGGATGCAATCTATTTAGAAATTTGCAGATATTCTCCTAGAAATTAACCAAATCTATTTCATTTATACCAAATTAAAAAACATATGTTATCGGATTTATTTAAGTATTTAATGATAAGAATTAAATCTACGTTACTTAGAGGCTTTCAAAGGAATCACGTACAGTGAATTTGAAAGATATTTTACAAAATATACGCGATTTAATTGAGTTTTCATCAAGAAATTTTTCAACATATTTGATTACATTATTTTGAAATAATTTTGTATGTTATAACGTCTAAATTCAAATGGATTGCATTATTACAGGATTATCTCTTAGCTAAATATATATTTCTTTAAAGTAGACATAAGAGTGTTTTAACTCAAATGGGATAAGTAAGAATCATATTTGATATTATTATACCTCGAACATCACCGTTAGATGCCTTTTATTTGTGAATTCTGATTTCCGAACCGGTTGAATTCATTTTTAATACCATTATAATATCGTACGTTAAAAAATGTTTTCAATGCTGTATGCTAACTTATTTTTTTAAATATGTTTCTTTTTACCTTTGACGTAAATATTGTTAAATATTTTATAACCTAGAATGTTTGGTAGGTGATAAACATTAATACAAATGTATCTTTTCTGATATAAAATTTCAGATAATGTTAAAACATAATTCAAACTACAGATAAATTTTAAAAAATCATATATATACATGTATAACGCATTTTATAGTTTAAAAGTGATAATCTATTATTTAATATATGAATACGCATAAAATTTAAGCGAGCTAATGCTTTTTAGGTATTGCGCACTACAACGGCAGAGTCATTGAGGATGTACCTGTAGCAGGCGAGTCTATCTCTAACATAGACAATGCTAACCGAAATGTGTCTAACCAGATGAGAACCCGAAAGTTATAGTTGAATGTTGACAACGTGTCAATCATTATATAAGTAAAGTCAGTTCAGTAATATACTCTGTGCCGGCTTTAACACCGTCAAAGTCTGATAAAAAAAACTTTCAAATGTTATTGACACTTGTAATTTATTATAATATCAGTTTTGTCAGTTTTGATAACATTAGTTGGTTGTAAGCCTCAATGACATGCATTTTTTCCTTAATCGCACGTGTGAAAGAAACACAATTTAATTAAATTGACAACAAATAATACTTGCGAGGTTTCAAAATTAACCATAGATGACTTAAACCGTTATCAACAATCGAAAAATGACAAATCAGCACTCATCCAACAAAATAGGTAAATTTATTAGTAAAAAGATTTCCGCGTTTTATCCAATGACGCGCATGCATTATATGGACTACTTCCATCAATCGAAGACGTTTTTATAACTTAGTGAAAAATTGAGGATCAAAAATTATACGTTTAATTTATAATTATTAATAATATGAATAATAAATTTATTCCGTGATATTTTGTGTTAGTCTCATTCCGAAAAAACTTTTCATAATGTATGAATTAGCTTTTCATTGAAAATGAGCAAGAGGAACGGGCCATATGTGAAGAAAGAGTGAACTTTTAATACTAGCTGCCACATTTGATTCGAGAAATAGTCAACTATGGTCGATGTACCCGTTGAAAAGCAGATATGGGTTGAGTGGAGTTGTCAAGAGAATAGAAAACGATGGCTTAGCCTATGGAGCTGCTTCACCAGAATCTCAAAAGGGATATGGCTTCTATCTAATAAGGCATGTCAAACAAATAATTCTCTCAATGTGCCATTGAACTCAGATGCTTTATGTTATGTGCAGGTAAAATTTTTAAAGACTTGCTATATGGTTGAAAAAATAAAAAAATTAATTGTATTTCCGGGTTAATCTTTTCATTTCTGAGATTTTATGATGTTGATATGCCATAAAAATTGTGTAGATTATTTAATTATGGAATGATACTTGTTTATATTCATAAATCTTTGATTTTGATAATCTGATATGTCGATCAAAACCCTAGAATTATGCGAATGAATTGAAGAATTTCATATGATATTTTATGATTCATCATTCTACTACAAATTATGAGAAACGGGACTTCAACATAATATTATATGTCATTTTATAAACAATTATATACATGCATCTCATGTGTGATTTATTAGGAGATGTGTGCGAATTCGAATGAAATCTCTCTAAAATACTAATGATTGATAATCAAATATTTGAGGGTAAATCTATACGTACACCATAAATAAATGAATAATGTCAATTTATGATTAATGTTGCCTTATTAAGATAATCATTTAAAATCACCCTCATTTCACAAAGAAACACTTCGATTAGAAATTTAGTGAAAATTTTTACAACATTTTCTTAACGATATATATTTGATCAAAGCCATATATGTTTATTAGCTTTTTATATTATCCATTAAACGAATTTTAATGAAAATTCATCTATGTCATATCACATAGAATATATACGATTCAAAATATATTCTTCGAGTATATTAATTTATGTAAATATTGTTATATTATGTTTATATAAAGGTTATATTTTAGATGAATATCACAAATATAACAAAGATATATTATGATAAGATTTTTATACACCATAACATTCGAATAAATCCTAATCATCGTTAAAAGTAAATAAATTATATTTCTTCAAATTATTTTTAATCAATTAACGGGATTAAGTTAGTGGAATATAAAATAAATATATTTATTAATGAAATAAGTTCAAAATACTATTGTAAATTCGGATGTATTTGAACCAGTGGTTGTTGTAGTCTAGTCATTAAATGAATAATAAATACAGTAGTTGATCTTTTTATAATAAATCTAAGAGGTAAAATAGCCTTATAAATAAACAATTCTACCTTCGATTTCTGTGACATTGCAAGAATAGAATCGCAATCTATATATTTCAGATATATACCTATTATAACATATACCGTTGAAGATTGGTTGGTAACATTTATGACATATATTAAAGCGCAGTTTAGTCCGTCATTATCTGAAATAATGTTTAATGTCTTTGAGATGTTTTGAGATGAGTAATTCGAGACATGTACATACGGATCGAAACTTTGTTTACATGTTTCTGATTTTGAAAATAATTTACCATTAGTTCCATTATTAATGAACAAAGTTACATTATCTACACTAATTCCATCTCTAGTTTGTGATGATTGGTGAACTGTTACAGATATATTTGTAATATTAGAAACTGGACAATATATTCCATATCCTTCATCGTTTTCTAAAAAGACCGTCTCGTTAAATGGGCATATCATTAAAATAAATATTACCTTTTTTAAGTACTTCATAAACGGATTCGGTTGTATGTTCTTCCCATTCTGTAAACGTAGTTATATTTTTCGATGAATACGTAGTCTGCTATATTCTCTAGCATACCGTAAAATTATTTGAAATTAAAGGTATAAAACATATCAATCCTAAAACCAACAACATCTCTAAAATAAGAAACTAGTATTTAATTTAAACATCAAAAATATAAAGTGATAAAATATCGTCACATAAAAATTATAAGTCATAATCAATTTAAGTAATTCAGGACATATTCGGTTCTCTATTAATAATTCTTCTGTTTTTGTATAATATGTTAATATAATTTTGATAATCATTTTTTAGTTAAATGTAAAACTAATTATGACAACGTTTTTTTAGTAATACATACAAATTTATAAGTAATATAAATGTCGATATAACATTAGGACTTTAGCGATTAGGAGTAATATCATAACATTTCTGATTAATCATATACATGCAAGGTTAGATAATATACCAATAAGATTTGAATATCCAATCATCATCTGAATGAGAAAAATTTACATATTAAGACATTTAAGGAAAATTTAGACAACAAGCCATTCATTGAAAATAAAAAATAATTATTTGACATTTATTTAATTTTTTATTGATCATAATTAATACAAAATAAAAATATATTATCTCTTATAAGTTTCAATCATTCATAAATCTACAATTTTAACATATTTTTTTTATAAAATAATTTAATAATTGACATATGGAAATAATTATATATATTTATATCAGTTGTGTCTAAACATATAGTCGACTGGCCGGATCAGGCGGTCGATATTTATCAAAGGGCACGTCTGCAAGTCATTACACATTTATAAATGCAAGAACGGCCATGATATTTATGAAAATATTCAGGCAAAAATAATATAGAAAACATTCTGAATTATGGGGTCTAGTTATCATTTACACGTAATAAAACTATTAAATATATATTACATCCTAAATGTATTAGATTTATTCAAATCGTATTTCTGTTTTTAAATTTTCTTTAATCAAGACTATTCACGTCCTAAATATTATGCAGTGTATTGAACTGATTACTGTTCTCTTATATATTGTTATATAACGCGTTTTATACATATTGATAAACTCTTTATTAAAAAAGGGACTAATTTATATAGGACGTAACTTTACAAGTAGAAAACGGAAAAGGAAATTCGTTATAATGCTAAATATACAAAACCGAGGCGAATGATCTCTATGTAGCTACTCAATATTCCTAAACGGTAGAATGATCGGAGACTTTACAAACCTTATCATGGTAGATTAAAACAATACACTCGAAAGGTAAAATAAAATATAAAATTTGAAAAATTATTAAGGAATGGCAGTCATATTAATGATGGTTATGTAAATGTAAAACATCGCATCTCACATAATACCTTTTCGTAAAATCCGTTTTAGTATTGACAGATGTTAATTAACCTAGTATTATGGGCCCAGAATGGATAAGCCAAGATAAGCGTAAAAGATTTGCTCAGAAAAACTGAACAACAAACACGATTACTCATATATTTTTTAAATTTACTCCGTTATCTTTATGTCAGTTTAAAAAAAAAAATCTTTCTTTTTTTAAATTGGAAACGATGAAATATTTATATACATAAGTTTTCTCGTTTGCATTTTTCATTTGCAAAGTTGACCAATGTATCAATATGAAGAAAGAGTTTGTGAAGTTTATTGCAATGAAAGATTCAACAAACTAACAATGATTTAAATAAATGTATTGTATAACGCCTTTTTAAATTTGTAGTTGAATTGAAGCCAGATGAGTCTAGTCAATTATGAATAACAATAAATAGAACGCCGTAAATTCCGGGTCACAACAAAGTTAAATAAAAGCTAATTCAACTGAATGAATAGCCTAATCTCTACAATATCCATTATGTTGCACATCAAGGATCTCAGCGCTGTTTAACCATGAAGCAAGGAAAATAATTTATGTAGCAAAAATGAATGTAAGTTTCTTAAACGATAATGTCCTTAGCCATAATAAATTCATTAGCCGTTTCGAATGATTTTGCAATATAGAATGATCTATATTATCAATAAAATGTTTTATTGGCAAATTGATTTGTAATGATTTTTTAATGTGCCTCAGTGTATAAAAAATATACGGATCACAAACATTTATAATATCATGGTCGAGTGAACCTGCGTTGCTTATAAGTTTAGCTTTAATGGTTGATTTAAGAAGAAATGCAATATATGTTTCCCGAAAAACTCATGGAAGCTTTACATTATAAAATATTGTGATACACTTTTGGCATTTTATTCTAAACTCAATTTATGGTAAATCTATGTGTAGAAAATATGTTTATTCATTATTTTTCAACTCTGAAATATTTTTATTAATCATGCCTTTGGTTTACTATCGTGATTCGTAGAAGTAAAATAACAAAATTTTATCATTAGGAAATCAATTTTCTAAAAGATTCGCTGTTCATAAAGTCGTAAAAATTGCTTCTAAAGATTTTTCAAACAACTATCTTTCAAAACACAAACGGTTTTATAAGAATCTTTTTTAAAAATTTTGATATAAAAATGGATGAATTTTTTGAAACATCATTTCGGTACTTTTTGTATGGAAAATATACTAAAATAAACTCAAAAATATTCTACGCCGACAATGTTTTCTTCAAACATTTTATCACACTACGGACCTCTTAACTTTTGGAGAGTTGTTATTATGCTATATATGGGAAAAAGTGAATATTTCTAACAAAATTATATGTAAATAATTTAAATGATGTTCAGACGATCTCATCAGATGGTTAACCAGATTTCGATAGACTTTATGTACTATAATCTGACGGATCATTGGAACAACCATCTATAATAATAGTGAACAGATTTATATATACAGTAAAAACCTGAAAATAACGAACTTTTCGGACATAATGAACTTAACATTTAGGTTTTTAACCACATGGCATAGGCTTCAGTGATATAAGTAGACCCGTCTTTATCTTAACTTATGCTGGGTCTAATAATTAATTTGATTTAAAAATATTAACTTGAAAAATTTAATTTAATTTTCAAAACATTTTTGTTTATTTTGTGAATATATTACCGATTCTAAGACCGTAATTAGCGCACCGCCATTAAAGATCATTCTATAATATTTAAGTTCAAAATATGAAAAAAACTAAAAAAAGCGCGAAATTTTTAAGAAATGCATGGAAAATATTTTATTTGTCTGCGTCTCATCTCATCTTAAACAAACTTACTTACTCAAAAGTTTAACATTGAAAAATTCTACAATTTCAGAATTTTTAAAAATATGGAAGATTATTTATTTTGATTAATTTAGAGACTAAAATAAAAATGAAGACTAAATCATTATGAAAATGATACAAAAACACCCGATTGGTGTAAATGTATCGAGGTCGACCTACACCGATGATTGCAATATATTAACTGATAAAGAAGTATAGCTCACGAACATATTAAAATATTCAAAATTTTAAATTGACATTACGTCAGATTTGTAGAATATTAAAGGAGACAGAATTTCATGAGGCTTGATTTCTGGGGAGATATCAAGTTTAAATATTTTAGAAGTGGAAGATTAAGTTATAATATAAAGACGGAATATACGTGAAAACTCTGAAGAAATAGAGGTTTTCACTTCATTTGGAATAGTTCTTTTTTATCAAATGACAAAATAAAACTTAATCGAAAGTAGCATAGTGTATTGATCAAAATATTTCAAAAATATTAACAATTTCAACTATGATTCAGTATATGTGTAGATAAAGGACCCGTTATTATCATAGGAAAGCATCGCAAACCTTCAGGGATAAACAATAAACGTGAATTGAATTAATTACCATGCAAATACGAATGCCTAAATGACTGAAAATACTTTCAACAAGGAAATGTTTGAATGTTCCTGTAGCTTCGTAAATCATAACGAACATTTTTGTTTCTTTTTTATAATTGTCTTTAACGTTAAAGTCTATGGTCAACTTTAATTAATATAAAATTTAATGTTTAACACAAAACAGAACATTTTTTATCAGAAGCATACTAAGATTATTCAAAATTTTAAGATATATCATCGCAAAATTTTCATGTATTCAGTTATCAATGATCCGGATAAAGATAAGGAATTTCACATAACTGTTTTTTTACGATTCTAAATAATTAAGGATTCATCAATGTATATTGTAATTTGTAGAGAATAACAAATTGTTATCCATTCTATCTTTTTAAACTATGTAATAAATTCAAAAGATAATGTTGAACCAATAATTTTACCTTCAACTATAAGCGATTCTGCGAGATTAATAAAGGTGTTAGTTGTAAAATTTACAATATTTAATACATTTGAAATTGCTGAAAAAAACGCAATGGAATGTAATGGACAGTATTATTTTATGATATGAAAAAATTATGTGTATGCCAAGAGACAAAAAGACAGAAATAACAATAACATGTTTTATTGATGATCATTAAATAGTTAGATATTATTTAGAGGTGACGGAATATATATAGGATAGATATTTACAATTTAAAAAATATACAATAGAAATATCTTTATAAACTATTACATCAAACCAAAATCAATGAATATATAAGAAATCCAAACCCATATTATTCTATTTTTTATTTCTATAAAAAAACCAGTTATAAAGAAATAATTTCAACGATCCTAAAATGTTCTTATATCCAGATTTTACGGTAGAAGGAAAATGGTCAGCACACCATATACAATTTTACGATGACAAAATTTATTTTTTAGAATTTTTTTTGCCACTCCCATTGACACTATATAATATAGGATGTTATTTAATGAATCGAAATTAATTCATTAAATGTTAATGTATAATACACTGTATACAACATTTCGTCCCATTTACATTTCTTTTGTTAAATTTTTATCTGTATTATATCGAGCCTCAGCATATATCCAGAATTTTATCTGGCTTACCTAATGAATATAGTTTTAAATCCTTATATATTACAGTTTACAACTGATAAAAATTTATTTGTGGGAATACGCCCGCGCTTAAAATATTGAAAATGTTCCTATTTTTAATCAGAGAAATATGTATGAAATTTTCTAGATTTAATGCAGCTTTAAAATTCTATTAAGTAATATGAAATTACCTCCTTTTACTTAAAATGTAACAAGATTACAACAAATATAATTAATTTTTTGTTAGACACAAAAATATGCAGATTACAATGAAATTTAAGAATACAAACATTAAGCATGAATGAAAAATCCGTTAAACTATATATCAGGTACTTTCACTTTGATCGTATTGATAAATGAACACAATTAAATTACTGTGAGATTTACAACTCTATTTTAATAGTAAATCATTTTATGAAAAGTAGATATTACATATATCGTATACTGAAATTGTCACAGATGCCATTAAGAAGATTAATCAATAATATTTCTTGATAATTTTTATGTAGACACATAAAATTTAAGTTTATTTGAGAAAATAAAATAACAAGATTTATCATTAAATTATACTGAGGTTCTTGAAGCGCTTAGATTCACTTAATTTAATTAGACAAACAATAATTTAATCAAATACACAAATCACAATACTGGTTTTGGAATATTAGTTTTATTGTTCGAACATTTAATTTAATAGATTTAAGTATTAATGTTTCTCAAAACTAACATATTGTAAAATGAAGGAGATGATTATACATCCAAAAGCGCATATATCATTAAATATATGATATAAGAGCTTTCCAAATACTATACTAAAAAAAAATATTATTTTTAGATCGTGAATATATTGTTCCATTAAAAATGTGCTATTAGAAAAATTAAAGAAAGACCGTTCCTAGATATTTTAGAACCAAAAATTATTCGTAAATCGTCTTTCAACGTAATCCAAAATTTATCACTCTCCTTATCAGTTTTTTTGTGTGTGTATAATTGAAATTTACGAATTACTACAGATGGTATAATTTAACAAACGTGAAAATACATGGTCTCTAAATTTTGTTTCTATATGTCTTTTAAATTTGTTTTCACAACTTCCTAGACTTATACAACAATATTTATTAAAATGTTACCCCAAATGTGAATGAAGTATTTTTGTTATAAAGTTTTGCGTATAGCGATATTTAATTGTTTATCAATAAAGATGTATAATTTGTGTAAATTATCATAATTTTGGTAAGTAAAGAGCGTGATATTTATTGAGAATTTTTGAAATCGTACCATATGGAATTCGCTTAAATCATAATCATATAAAATTCCAATTATTAACATATCTTTGTAATAAATTTAACATAAAAAAATATTTTTGGGTTGAAAATAATATATTATACCAATTTAACTTCTTTAGCTATACAAAAAATGTTGTTTTACAATATTGGTAAATTGATTTATATACAAAATTTATTAAAATCATATTAACAATTTACTATTGTCTAGACATTGACGTCAATATAATGACAAACGGCTTTCTACAATATATATGTTCTTGTGATATGAAAATAATATACAAATAATATATTGAATAATATTTGTTCTTTTATCAGTTACATACTAGAATATAAATTTTCACTGTCAGCGAAGTTAGGAATAACGGTTGAATGTTTAATTCTATACAAAAAATCAGTAATGTCGGTTTAAGCTTTCACATACTCAAATACGGATCCCATTTTCCATACACAAATATATGCTAGAGAATATGTTATTTTATTCATATGGCAAGATGATTTTGGTGTATGTGTTCTCGAATTGATCATGGTAGTGAGTTGTTTAGGCCGAAATCAGACGATAATATATGCGTAAAGGGCATGTGGAATAAATATTCATCAACCAACACCTGTGGTTTAAAACGAATGTATGGCAAATATTTTTTCATAAAAATACATTCAATGTCTATTGTGGTTTTTTCCTTAATAAATTGATGCTGGATATAAAATTATTTTCATTTCTATTGATGTTGAAATTTTATACTTGAGCTACCATGAGTATTTCATAAGATAAGTTACAAATATGAACTGTCATCTTCTAATACAGTAACGGTTCATATAATAAAATATCTTTAAAAATTAAAAGCGTTTTATATCTATTTTGTAAATACATAAGGCGATATTAAGACATATTGAAGACAATCCTCAATTGGAATATGAAATTTTTCCATCAAATTCCATTTTAAAAATTTTAGATTATCACAAAACATTCACAGGTTAGATTGCACCATTATTTTGCAACAAAAAATCATATGATCGAAATATTTTTAAGGGATAGTAAGTGTAGTAAAGAAAAAGCTATATTGGGACCTTTATACACATATTACCGAATTGAAGTATTAAAATTACACTGATGAAATCTGATGTAAAGATGATGTAATGTTGTACGCGGTCGATGTTGTCTATTGGTTATGGTTCATACAAATAATTATAAATTATATTAAAAATATTTTCATTTATTTTTACTATTTACGAGTTAGAACGCAAGCTGGATTGCGTAATTATCAAAGATTCGATGTCGCATCATGTGTGCGGTAATTTAAATTCTCATCAAAATAAATCTAGATTTATTACAATTTTTGACAGACACTTTATACAATTAATGATTGTTTATGTTTCCCAAAATATATGTTTTTAATTGAAAAATCAAAATTTCTTTATTTTTGAGGAGATTTTTAATATTAAAAAGGTATTAAACATATTCGATTGATCGAATCAAATGTTCAACGAGAATTTTAAGAACAGTGAACTGATTCCTACTTTACAAGTTAATCTTGGAAAGGAATAGGATATTTTAATCCACGGCTAATTTCATACATCGTTTTTTTCAAATTAAATTTTTGATGTCTAAACAATGAAAGTTGTGTAATCGATAATTTAATAAGGATTTATTAATAAAAGTAAAAATTTTTATAAGGAATTTACAAATAACAACAAAAAATGATGGAGTGTACAGCTCATATCAGGACGAATGCATTCAACATATTTTTAACCGGTATTTTACAAGGTGATAATATATTTTCTGTGCAATGGACGTGCCCCTATGTATAAAGACTACATTGATAACCGTATTTTTTGCGATGAGATATACAAACTATGGAAGTAAATAATCCATAATAGAATTAATTCTTATATACGATAGTAGGTATGAATGTTTGTACTCCTTCTAGCAATGTTACCGCATTCAAAATTGCATATACATCAAAACATTCTATAATAGGGAATGTGACAATTAACAGATGATATATCCAACTCATAAAGTTTGTCAGAAAACACTCAAAGCTTTTTGAAGGTATTGTTTGCCCACGATAAATTTTTGTCACCTGGATTAAGCAAATTAACGAAGAAAAGACATATAAACAGAAAATGTGTGAAACTACAATTATCTATTACATTAGCATTGAATTAAGCAGTTAGATTGAGCCCTTAAAGTTGCCTCATCGTAGTATGATCAATTACATCAAACTGAAAAAAGAATATTTTTGGTCAAGGTAATACATGAAATTAGCTATTAGTGGAACATATGTTTTCCTCTGTAGTTAAAATATTTTATATACCACGTAAAAATCATGTCGACAATATCGATTATCTCTACGGATATTACTTTATATTTGACACAAGATAAATTTTGTATACAATATATACTGTAAGACATTGTTGAGGAGGTCGATTGCACAAAAGAATAGATATTTGACAATTCTATTCTGAAGATGGAATTCCGTATTAAATGTATATTTGAACTATCAAATCTTTTGGAATAAATATGTTCAAATAGTCTTTTTCATATATGATAGACATATCTAACCTATAGATAACAAAATCGCTACAAATGTACGGGTATGACAATCATCACTATCACAGTGATGATATATATAATACATTAATGCTCTGATTGTGTTGAGGTTAATTTCAACTGGGTTTCTAAAACACAAAAACATAAGTCTTACGTTATTTATGGAGAAAATATAATATGACCAATATCAAAATTCTTCGAACTCGAATAAATCTCCGATTGGGCCTTTGTGATTGATGTCGTTTCACATATTGACGAACATAACAGCAGAATTAGAAAAAGTTACGTTTTGGCTCAATAAATGCACTCAAATAAAATCGATATTCAATATTAAGATAAAAATTTATTTTATATCCGAATATTAAAATACACATTCAAACGATGCAAAGTTGTTGACTGAGAAATACAAAAAAAGGATATATTTACATTAATATGATGTTTTGTTATTTCTCGTAAATAGTAAATTGGACGATAATTTTGAAATTATCTTTAAACTTATAAGAACTCAATTTGTACAAAACAGGTGGTGATATAAATTAAAATGAATTGATCCAATGTGTATCTATACATAAAAAAACTAAAATAGTAAAAAAAGTTCGACTAATCTTATGTGTTATTATATGATTTAAGGCTTGATTATATGAGAAAAATTCCCATTAAGTTCTTTGTTCTGTAAAAATTTAAATATAAATATATATATATATATTGTGTAAATATTTTTTTCTATTAACAACATTAACAAGACAAAATATCAGGATATTTTAATAATTGATTGTCCTTAAATTGCCGAGAATTTCTACTTCGAATATTCAGAAAGCTCTCCTTAAATTTGTTTACAATATTGACCAATCAGATATGTCTGTTGACCTACTAATTTTTTGAATATGATTTCATAAATTTGATTTCAGTTGCCTCTATGCGAAATCTTTAGATCGCGTTTTCGAAGCCCAGATTAAAGAGATAGTAGAATCTCTCTGGTATGAAGAAATCAATTCGATCCATTAGGAAACCATCAAGCGTTAGAATTTGCAAATATTACTAATGATTTAAGCCTTTGTTTTTGTTGAATTCAATTTCGTTCGTGAGTGTTGTTATGTTATTTTATTCTATTGAACTTTTTCAGCTGAGTAATATCGTCCTTAGAATTTGGATAATCTCTGGGCGTGGTATCATCATCTTTGAATAGAGATATTGTTCCTACGCTTAAGAGCGACCATTCAAGATTTCAGCCCAGAAAGCAAAAAAGATGTCGCAGCCGCTATGGGATCTAAAACTCAGGAAATCAATGACTGTTTCACGGTTTGGAGTTTCTTGAGATCCGGAGGAAGTTTTTATAGATTATCACCTTATTGATACACGATTACAATCCATTAGAACATCAGAATTTTTTGTTATTAATATAGGGATTACATGACATCTAAATCTTAATAGTTTTATAAAATAATCAGTTGATGATTAAATTTAATATGTAATATTAAAATCAAGTATAATGTCATTATTCCAATACTACTACAGAATCACAGTTCATCAGAAAACATGCAAACTTAATGTAATAATAACAAAGGAATGTATATTTTTCTTACATAAAATAGGATCAACTATATCAATCTTCTTTAATTTAGAGAATGATACGTTTGACTTCGTACATTTGCAGCATTTTCAAAATGATTAATAAACCTCTCTAAGTTAAAAATACTATTTATACTCAGTAAAACATTGTATATAAAATATAAAACGGTTTTATTCAAAATTAAATCTCTAAAGGACAAAATTTACAAATATTACATTGTTATATCAAATAAATTACCATTTGCTACAAAACAGACAGTGCTGATATAGTGGATGATATGACCATATTTAGAGTAAATAATTTGACTCAGAATTTTCTCAAGGATGATAACTTTATGAAGTCATGATTTTAAGAAGTAACCATTATAAATACATTTATGTCAAAGTAATAAAAAGTGGAATATTATAGGTCTTAATCCTCGATTTTAAAAAATTTAATTCCAAAAAAATCTAGGATAGATAATAATTTACATTATTTAATAAATGATAAATGAAAGCATAAGAATAGGACTCCAGAATATTTTTGCTAACTACATTGATATTTTAAGGTATAGGTCAATGCTGTTGTCTGTAATTCAGCCAAAGTTAGATATTCAATTTCAGTAATATCTCTGATATTTTGCGAAGAATAGCTATCTGTCAGAGAAAAGATACATTAAATATTACATTCTTGAACAGTTATATTGTGTAAACACATTAAAGGGTTATATAATATTATGTATCTTTGATGGATTTCTTGTGATTTTTCACATTAGTATGTATATAAATTTGGAATTATTCAAAAATATTTTAGAATGTTTTGTGAACTGTTGAAAATTATGGACATGTAAATTTTTTGATGAATATTCTAATATAGGATGACATTGCGATATTAATCAGCAATCTCGTACCATTTTTTTCTAAATATATGAAAATATTTAATAATCTTCGTAGCTGTCTGTGAACATTAATAATGAAAATATGTAGTGAGTATTCGATTTAATTTTGGCTACGATAGTGAAAATTTGTTAGTTTTTAACATTATCTGATTACCATTTAATTTGATACAAACACTAATAAATCCCATGTACACACGGAAATATTCGTATTTTACTAAACTAAAACCCGCTCTAATTACTCTTTATTTGTCAGAAATATTCATTTGAAAATAAATGTGGCTATCTATATCATTACATTTGGTAAGGTTTCGTCTTTTTTTGAACAATTATTATTTGTATATGTTTTCATCAAGAATTTTTAATTATTAATATGTTTTGGTTCAAATTACCTAAATCCTAATCATTCATCAAATGATTTATTAATCACCGCATTTTATATTAACATTGATGATTTTTGCAATTGGAAATATAAAAGAATTTATTCAATATACAGTAAACATTGTTTAATTTTCAGAAATTTCAAGACAAGATTCGATTAAAATGATTAAATAGATCGAATAAAAATAAAATTATGATAGTATGCTGAAATAGCAATTAATCAATCGAATAAACTATTTAAATTAAGATTTATTTGTTTGTTAAGTAAAATATGTTTCATACAGCTTTGCAAATATATATTCTGTTTTATGTACTTAGATTTTAAAATTAACCAGAATTTTTTGGATTTTGTCTTTCATCTCATCTATCGGTATTGAATCGTAGTTAATATATTTACAAAAAACAAAAGCCATCGATTTATTATGTTATATTTTTTTTAATAATCTTAATGTAATTCTTTTGCTTTGTTTATAAATGCAAGATCTGTCTCTTATATGTTTCATTATTCGATGAATTCGAAGATTCTGTTAAATGCAGACTGTTTAAATATTGCGCATAGAATTCTTCATACATACTTAAATTGATATACCTTTATGTATTTTTGTCTTTTTCATGGCAACTGTTTAATATATATTTCGTAGGTTTTTTTTATAAATATTGATTGAGTAAATATATCTTTTTATAAAGGCATTTAAACTGACATAAAAATTATGTGATCGATTTGGATAAATTCGAATAAAATATCACGAAGATTTCTCATTTGCAAGAATGATATGGCAAACGATTGATTGTGATTTCCTCTTTTATGCTGCGAATTGCTAGGTAAATGAAAACTGCCAAATATACTGATAAATACTCTTATCAAAATCTAATGAAAGTAGTTATGACTGATAACTTGACAGGTTGAAATATTATACATGAGAAATTATACAGTGAGAAATACGAATAGGGTTTCACGTATAGGTTAGGATTTTATGTGAAAAATAATTCCATTAATAAATTTCAATATATTTGGAAACAACATATTTACATGTGTTGCTTATCTAGGATTATCGCTAATATTATGAATGATTGTTTGTTTGAAAGAATGATTTGTTTTTAGATTGTTATGTGATAACATTCGCCTAAAATAATATACAGGAAACATTTTATTTAAATCGAATCAACGTTTCTTAAACAGTTATTGATATTTTTTAATCCAATACCAGGAATATTAGTACATGTTTTTGTACAATAAAAATATTTTTTTTGAGGTTTAGGTGAGTTTTATAATTTACCATAGTTTAAAAAAATGATTTTGAGTATTATAATATTGATATACTGACAATTGGTTTAGTCGCCTATCATTAAAAAGTATATTAACAACAAATAAGTCATGATTAGATTTAAACCAATTCACATCACACTTTTATACAAATATCAGTTTTGCATATCGAAATAAAACTGCGTTAATTATTAAATTTTATAGATTGGTAAGTTTTATCATTTATACTTTACACGCACATTCCATGTAGAATTCCAAAAATTTATATTCAGTTTAATTTATTTTCTTATTATTTTGATATATGTTCCCATAAGTATGCTATTAAACAATACGGCAGATGTTTTATGAAATAACATAGAATTTTATTTTAATTATATTACTTTAATCTAAGAAACCATACACAAACTAATGTAAGTTTTACTAGATCTAGAAATGAAAATTGAAAAAAATGATCATTTATCGACTATATTGGGCTACATAACAATAGTCGTATACGTTCTCAAGAATTCTGAAATATCTAATCATGTATTTACATGATTAAAACTAATTCATGATATAAAATCATGTTTTTTATGTTTATAACAATATATTGATAATTTTGTATGGTCGTACACAAGAATTTGAATACATTAATTATTTTTTACAAATCATCTTAAATTTTTTCGACAGTTGAAATTCTAAATGTAACTATATTTTTCGTATATTTTTAAATTTTACACGAATGTAACAATTATTTTTTGCATAAAATGTGTCTTTTTTCAGCCAAAACAGTTTTTTTAATTAGACAAAGTACAGACTACATATCTATTACGATAATTTAAATTGAACTAGGATTAGAAATTTTGACTTTCCATTTAAAATCTGATAATGAGTATCAGCCGGCTTTCCACTTCAAAAATAATTTTTTCATGGCAATTACAAATCCACCCACAACAATATATCAGCATTCAAATAAAAGTGATAAGCATACATTTTTACAAACTCTCAAAGAATAACGTTAAATAACAAAATGCCTATTTGATGAGGTGTTTCAAATATAAAAGATATGACCAAACACAATAATTATTTTTAGATCGAATATATTTTATACTCGGATTAATATCCACTTTGTTTTTGTAATATTAACTATTTAGGATCTTTTGATAAATAAAACAGTAATTAAGCTCCATATGTTCAGTAAAGAGATACGAGGATATTATTTTATTACCTTCAGTCCAGTCAGTATCCGCTGTTGTGATTAAAGGATTGAAAATTGATTCATTAATTAAGCATATCTTGTTTTTTTAATAATTTTTCTGAACTTCCAATTCTATTTCCTGAATGGTAAACAATATACCGTTATTTTATAAAGAATATAAAAATGATAAAAAATAATGACATTTGAAAGGTATCCAAAGACATTTTATAAATCTAAACAATAGAATATTAATAAAATGAACGTTCCGTATGTTAAAATTTATACGAATATGGAATTTATATTGAAACTATTGAGAGCTTAATATGTTCGCGTCATTAAAAAATATAATAATTGTGCATATATTTATTAACTATGAATTCATTGTATATAATTTTGATTTTTGAACACATATTTCCCACATTTGTAATGAATAGATGTTTTCTAATTGCATGAAAAGATAAAGGTTTTTTGATCATGCTTAGATAAAATGATAATTTTATTATGAGTTTTGATAATTATAGTCTGTGAGACTAAAAGAACATACATTTATTATTTTATTTTTAATATTTTAAATTTAGTGTAATTAAATGATAATTGGTTTAGAATTGATGTATGTTTTAGCTACTTTTATACATATTGAAAAGGTAAATTTTTAAATATTCAAGACTATAGCATTTCAATCTCATGAGCTATTTAAAGGCGACCACAATATTTCAAATGAAT
>JWZT01002018.1:240038-271045 GCA_000827895.1 Thelohanellus kitauei
CAGGGTCGCTAAAGTACTCTGAGCTAAAACATCACACCTCATTTTTACTCAAATTACACATTTAAATCTTTAACATATTTTTCATTAATATTCTAGTTTTCCCGCCAAAATTAACCCCCAAAAAGATGCCGCTAATATAAATCTACATTGACCTTGCGCGCAAAACCTTCATGATGGAAGGCAGGGTCTCTATAACGCTCTGCGCCAAAACGTCCTGCGCCAAAACGTCACGTACCGCAAGAAAATAACTTTACATCATGCAGATATTAATGAATGGTAAAACTAAGTACCCTACAATTCATGATTCAAGTAGTAATTTTGAAATATGAGTTTCGTACACGATTATTGTTTGTAATGTATTTGTTTTAGTTCATCATTTATTGAAAAAAATAATTGTCTTAATCATGAATGATCAACTAATGGGGTTTCTTAATACAATTCTCTATAAAAAGAAGTGATAATTACTTAAGAAAAATAACTTTAATGGACTATTAAAAAAACAGATAATAAATGAATAATTAAGATTTTGAGTCTGGTTCGAGCAGTTAAAGCCGTAGAAACCTTTGCATGGATGTGTAAAAATATTTGATATTTTAGACAATATATAAAAACTATTTAATTTCAAAAAATACCCAATCTATATGTGTAAATTCATCAAAAAAAATGATCGCGAATTTGAATTTTTGGTAGAAAAATGTTGATTTTCGCCAAATATACCGTTAACCATTTTTATGAAATCTGTCAAGATGTCATTCTTTTTAGAAAAAATATTTTTTTTAAAATACTAAATTGTTGGCTTAAAAAAATAAGAAAAATAAAAAATGGAAGAGGTTGTTAGAATAATCATGTGTACTAGTATGGTTTTTATATTTGCGATTCGTTATTTTAACGATAATATTCAAAAATCATTCGGTGAAAATTTTTAATCCATGTACATTTCAAACTTCAAATTGGTTTTATAATCTTAAAAGCTCATAACAATTTAAATATATATACATTATACGCGAAATGTTTCCTAATAATAAACCAATTCTTAAATTTTAAAAAAATCTTTGGAACAACAATGACAAAAAATTCAACGATTTCATTTACCATCTATAGCTACACTCTAGAAATAAGAATTCTAGTTTTGATTAGGATTTAATTTTTAAAGTAACTAATAAAAAATGTTTTATATATATCTAGACACTGAAAATTTTTTATAATAATGTTCAGGAAAATTTATCTTGAAAAATACTCCAATAAATCTGAAATATTTTTTTCTGATGCTGCTGAGTTCATTGCTATAGTTTTTCGTTCCCTTGACGCTATTTCTACTTATCTATTTTCGAGATTTACTTTGTTTTTTTATGAATCAAGAAGTGTAATTAGTAAATAAATATTTCAGATAAAATAATCACTGTATTATGATCAGTAAAATTTAGTACATTTAAATCTAGTTTCCACCAAACTTAAAATAAATATAATCGATGTTTAATGATGAAGGTTTTAATATCTAATTAAATTTTAAGAATTTATATATTTAATATCAACTGAAACATGTTTTGACGAGTTTCTTTTGAATTTCTTCGCCAAAATCAACAATCCTCTCATTATATGAGCTCCAATGTATTATTAAAAATGTTTTAACAAGCGTATTTCTAAAATAAAATGACTATGAGATGTGTTCATTTTAATAATGATTGATGGTCTAACATTTTTATTAAATAAAAATATTATTGGCGATTGGTAGAATAATAAATTTATTATAATAAATTAATATATAAGATATACTGAAATAACAAAATGAAAAATTCATATTCAAATTTCATCTCATATATTTCGGTATATGATAACATCATTCATTTTCGACATTTGTTCTTGAAGAAATCATCTTTGTATCTTCTACTAATTATTTATATTGTGCAATTATTAAAAAATCATTCCAAAACTAGTGTGATGTTCTTGATTAAACGAAAGATATATTCATCTTCAGTTCTTGATTCATAAACCACTCATAAAACACCGCAACGATTTGTTTAATAGTAATATATTTTGGAAAACATGTTATCTATTTATCAATCTTTAAAAAATCAAATTGTAAGATATCGATATTTTTGGAAAATTAGAATTTAAAACATTTGAAACAACTACAGATTTTTTATTGAAATATTCCTAGATTTAAATTTTACAAGCTCTATGATATATATGAAATATTTTTTTTATTTCCAACTTCTTTATTAAAAAAAATTTTAAAACATTAAACAGTGTATATTTTTAATTTTTTGGAAAAATAAGATTTTGAACAAACCGAATAATAGACAGATTGAACAAAAAGTGGTCGATAAATGCTCTGCCAACCATAAGTATATCCAATATTAACATTTAAATATAGATTTAATGTATTTTTTAACATTAAGGAACGTTTAATAGAGCTATGGCAAAAGGGAAATGCTCAGTTTTATATAGTGTGAGCTTAAAATGGACTAAGAGGTTTTTAAATTGTCAAAAATCTTACATATCAGGAATGAATGGTCGATTCCATATGAATAAACATCATTAAATATTCTTGATTATTTCTTTCTTTTTTGATGATAACCCCAATATTTATTGTTGATTTAACTGTTTAGTCTTGCATGTTAAATGATGTAAAAACGAAAATTACTTAATATTTATAAGTATTAAATTTAGCAAAAATTCAAGGACATTTGTTTTTGGCCAAAAAATATATATGTAAAAAAATAAAAAGAATTTAATCAATATTGATAAAATGATCGGCTATTTATATTGTATAGTTTTTTATAAAAATATTTTATAAAAATTTTGTAATTTTCAAATTAATTTTCTGTATTTTTTTGATTTATATTTAATTTCTCATTTTCGATTTATTTATTCATTTATGTTTAAATGTTATAATTATATGAATGTAGCTTACAACTCTGCTTGCCCTATTTTTCATTAAGGATGTAAGCAAGACAACACATTTTTCGACGACAAAATAAAACATTATAAATTTGTAATAATAATAATAATTGACTTACTAATTAAAGTGTAATAAGATACATAAATACAATAAAAAGTTATTTATATTTCACAATTAATTTTATGGTTTTATCAATCCAAAATCATGTACGATGTGAAATATTTTGCACTACTTTTCATTATATGTTAATATATGATGTAATATATTTATATGGGCTAAAGAAACGCGGTAGAAAAATAAACTTATTGCATACTTTTTGCTTTTTAGGTTTTGAAATTATAGTTGAAGCCTTAATATTTGCAAAATTCTACACGATATTTCATAAACATTTGTACAGTTTTTTGTGATATAAAGATAACACTAATAGACCAAAACAAATAAATTTTTATGTTTTATTTTGTACATTTATAGGCCACATAGTTCAAATCGTTGGAATACTCCTTTTGTTTATAGTCAGGAAATAAGCGTTGACTGTTAAAATTCATATATTGGCTGCATCGTTTGGTAATCCGCCGGATTTCAATCTTAGAGATAAACACAAGCCTATACAATGGATAGTATGGTAGTTTGATTTTAAAACAAATCATTAAATTTTTACATGTTATACCGGATACTTTTGTTTTTTAATATTTCATCTTACTTATTAGAACTCAAATTTGTCATCTATTAGTAAAACTGCTACATAAATTCATATAAACTTTATAACGTTTTAATAAAACTTTTTGATTAAATTTTTATTAATGATGAGACCTTATTAATGTGTATTAAAAAAATATTTATAAATATATCAATATATGACATTGGAAAGTTTAACATTATATATCATTTTCCTTTATTGTTAAACCTTTTTTTTTTTACTAAAGAAAATAGATTTTTTTTGAATATTACTACAAAAAGATGATTAAACCTTTTCTAGATCAGCTCAAATCTTATAATTATGAACTAGAGAAAAATTCAATTCTCATAGATAAGTAAATTTTTTTCTAAAATGTCAGAGATTTATTTTTTAGTTAAGTGTATGATATTACAAATAGCATTTATATGGATAGTTGACATCATTATCATTAAATCTTTTTATATTGACATGAACGTATTTTAATTGCTATATCTGCCTTTTTAAATTAAACAAGTTTGAATAAAATCTTTGATACTGCCTGTCATTTTAACAAAATAACGGTAATGAAAATTTTTCAAAATAAATATAAAAAATGAAATTACAGGTTCAATATATATTGACATTAATTAAAATATCTAACGGATACACGGATTATTCCAATAATTTTAGGTTATTATATGAAACATTAATGAATATAGGTAAAATGGAATATATTATTTTTATTGAACGTGTACAATTCATTAATCCGACATTTATTTTTTCATATTAAACTGCAAAAACTAAAATTTTAGTCATACATAAAAAATACTCATCAATTATATAATGAATTAAAAAATTATGAAAATTAACATCTTGGCATAGGCAGATTTAAAAAATTATTTATGACATTGTTTTTATTACGATTTTTTTTTCAGATAAATAATCATGTGGTGTGATCATAAATTTTTTTTTAACAATTATTTTTCCTACGGTATATATTTATCTATAATCTAACGAATGCTCCATTTAAATTCATAATATTATATTCATGTAGATTAACGAAATATAATACTTTTTTCAGGCTAAATTCCAATCATACTTAAGACATGTTTGAATGAAACAACAAATAATTTTAAAACTATTAGTCTGTCAACCAAAGATTCCTCTGCCATATTATATCCATGAAATATCAATCTTTGTTATAAAAACTAAAAATGTTATTATTAACATGAGTTTACACGTGATGAAGTATATATTTTATTATAATTACATAATCGGTTTCAGATTAAATTAAATTTATTTTATACTTAATGATATAGAAAATTTTTCGATACTTTTAAACAAATACATATGTCCTTTTTATTTAAATCTTCAATCATGTTTTTACATAACCATTGATAATATGTCTATCAAATCTTCATTCGGTGTTGGATAATCACGAGAAACTTATCAGATTCAGTTGTATAAACGTTCATATACATATATATATATATATATCGATGATTTGCAGAATGATATCAGAGATGTTCAAACTCAAAATTTTTTGGGTAAACCTATTCATTCATTCAAACAAAATTAAAAAACATTTCAGATAGAGTATTTTAAGAATAATTGTATCTGACCAGGTAGAAAATTTCGACGATAAGGCAATAGTCAGTGACAACTCATAGATTTCTGGATCGTTATCAAGAATTAGTGTCACAAATGTGTTTAAATATATTTCAAAATTTAAATATTATTAAATTACCGCATTTACATTGAATGAACCGACAGTAAACCAGTAAAAATTTAAGCATTAATATATTATATCAAACTAATTGGAATTGTAATATCATGGAATTAAATACTTTTGAGTTATTTAACTCTAATTATCTAAAAAGTACATAGATATATAATATTATTTTATAATAACATAATGGAAAATTACGAATATTGTGTAAATATTTAAAAATAAAAGAATAATAAATGGAATACGATAACGTTTTTTAACCGTTATCGACATTAATACATTCACATAACGACTTCAATACGCCGTATTAATGTAAATCAAAGCTAACTGTTAGTATATGTATTAGAACAAGAGAGCTTTGTAGATATTTTGGAATTGACCGTGATCATAGAAGTTAACATTTGGGTTTGATATAAAATATTTTCAGAATGACTCAAAATATTGAAATATAATCGAAATTTTAATATCAAAATACATTCCTTAATAATTCAATTAATATATATCAGTAAGATTTACGACTGTCAACATTTTTTTTTATTTTTGATACACATTAAAACACAAGCGCTATTGATAATATTCAAATGTAAATCTTTGATAATTGAAAAATGATTATTTTTATATATTCCAATAACTATGTTTATAATAAATAAGTTATAATTCAAAGTTGTAGTTGTAATATACATGGTATTTATCATGTTATTTAAATAATCTAACATTTAAATTTTCATAATGGTACGGTTTCGTAAACCCCAGATATTTTATTCAAAAGATTGAAACACTAATGTTCATTTACTGAGTATGTTATACTTAATAATTGAGAAAGCATCACAATTTTTTACACTATTAAATGACAAATTAAGCATGGATTGTAAATACATTAAACGATTTTTAATATTTATGATTTATATTATAAACAGAAATGCTTGATATTTAAAAATATTATGATATTTGTTATTTATTAAAATAACAAAAACAAAAATAAAACTATATTTAAAGTAAGAAATTTAATTAATATTGACGTTTTTTCCAATAATTGAAAATAAATTTACGATATATATTAATGTTATTTTTTAATATTATCAATGCACTATAACACAAAAATCTTATTGGAAAATAAAAAGATGAAGGTATTTATATGTGTTGATTGGCCTTGGTATTATGTTCATATATTTAATTTAAACATTTGACTGTTACCATAATGTTATATACATGTTTAAGTGCATCATAATAATATACAATCAGTTGGCAATTTAATTTAATGTTACATATCTCTGAAAACATTGTTACATCATTTAATTGATGTAAGTTTATATTCAAAGATATTTTTAAACAAAAAATATTTTTTTACCAATAAGGTATTGTCATAATGAATATATTTCTATATACTATCAAATTTGTTTATTGTGCAAGTTTCGATATATTTTCTTAAGATCGACTTGATTTTTAATGATTAAAAATGATATAGTGCAAATAAAAATATTCAATTATTTTATTTTTATCAATGAATATCATCTTTATATTCAATTAAGTATCAATATCATTTTTGGACAAGTTCTTTCATCATATCACTAGTTTTCATTCATAATCTTGGAATATTTAAACAAATGGCTAATTTTAAAAAGAAATATTATTAGAGTTTAATAAAGGCATTTACGCTGACATTATTTGCTATCAACGCGCTTTTATCATCATGTATTAATAGTATATCTGTTTCTGAGAGTTAAATAAAAGCCTTTTCTATTCCTGTTAAAGGAATATTTTAAGCGATTACCTTTTCAATAATTAAAACACATTCTTCTCACAATCAGGCAAGCCATTCTATCCTATTCATTTTGCATGACCAATTTGAACATTAAATTATTTTTACATCGAGTTCCTCATATTTCCTGAATGTTATTCGATTTTATGAGAACCTATATTTTTAATAAAATTTACTTGCCAGCCACTTCTCTCAATGATATAATGTATTTAAGTCATACATGAGTAAAATACATTGAAATTTTGAATTAACATTCACAAAAGCCGAATCCAATAAGATATCAGAAGGTGTTTCTTTTTGGTACAAGCACTTATATAAGTCCATACAATAATATGAATACAGCAATAATGTTTTAATAAATAACAAACTTCTGTAAACCCTTTCATTTTATTACATCCCGTGTCTAATTTTCAGAAAAAAACCATTTCCATTGAAATTTAACTAGAATTGATATTTCCGAATACATCGTAATTTTTATTTTCATGTCACTTGAAAAGCCCAGAAAAAACAACGAAAACAAAAATTATATTAGCCTAAGCATAAAAGAAAAGAAACAAATCAAGGGTATATTTAATAAGTTTGTAAGGATATATAAATACTATATTCTTACCATGCTGTTTGTAGATATGGAATCGTAGATTAAATGCCGAAGTATTAGATTTCCAACAATATTAAATACTTAAAAGTAAATTTACCACTCTTGTTCATAAAAATGAACATATTCATTTGAATTAGTTCTTTGAAACGTTAATTAATTGGTAAATGACATGTATGTCTAAAGTATCGTACGATTAAACGACAAATTAATCGGTTTTACTTCATTTAACCACCATTGTTTAAAACCCTGTGTATTTTTTTATTTTTTTTTCGAAATCATGTGCACCAAAAGATGAAGCTTAGACATGATTTACTATATTTATAAAAATTATTCTGTTATACGATGGATATACCTTGACATCTGGAATGAAAAACGTTGAATATATAATTGTTAAGATGATTAAATTTTATCTTAAATTGTAAATAATTCCATAAAAGATTGGTAAAAATAACTTAAGTTTAAAATAGTATTCTATTTGACCTTTTTATGGTAGTTATAGCATTCCTTGTAGACTTTTGAATGTGTGTTATTTTTCCCACATACTAAGATATAAAATGAATAATTCCTTAAACCACACATATCGAGATCATTATACACTACGAAACGATATTTATATATATATACATTCATAGATATAGCATTCATTAACATTCTTTTACTATTTTTGTCTTCGAATTGTCAAAAAGCGTTCTCCATGAATTAGGAAGTAATAAATCGTTTTTATTTTTCAAAATGAGTATCCATTTTAATGTAATATGATTGCATGCTTGTTATTCAATGATGATTTTTACTTCAGTTGAACCTATCTTTGATAAAAATTGGAAGAGGATACAAGTATATTTTTCAAACAATTATTATTTATTTTGGAATTAGCGAAGCCTAAAGTCTAAACTTACTTCCATCTCAAGCTAATATTATGAAAATGAAACAATTAATGCAAACTAATTTTCGAAAATCTTGTAAATTTGTACATAACTACTTGTTGCGATATACATTTTATACAACCGGAGTCTTCGAGATAGTCAGATTAATTTAATGATACTTATTATTGAAAATCAATTAATAAATAGATCATCCAAGAAATGAATATGGCTACATATCATTATCAGATATAAAATGCTTCATCTATATATAATTTTATCGATTACACTTAAGCAGCATTCAAATGCATTTCCATATCAGGCATGAATGGGTACACACAAGACAAAAATAATATAACTACCTCATTGCTATTTGATCAAAAGGCTTGAATAAATTTTGTGTTGTCGAATAATTACGATAATTTATGTATTAGCTCAACTAAAAGACTAACTTAGGTAAATCCTATTTATTTTTATAATATTGAATGTTTTATTGTTGGCTATACATATCCACTGTTGTATCTTCCATGCAAAGATATAAAAAATATATGTTTAGGATTTTTTTACTGTAAATAATATTGATAAATGTTCATGATCCTCAAAATTTAAAAAAGGTTATTAAAAGCAATAAAATAGATAGTAAAAATATATATTGTTGATCCAAGAACAATAAATATTAAAAAAAAAGTAGTATTTCATTACATTAAACATTTAAGGTATTAAATTATATCAATTAATAAAATATGAACTAAGTATATTTCATTCGTAATATTGCTGTATACAATTAGATTAACATTGTGAGTAAATCAATCAGGATATATGATATATATGTATAAAATTGTCTGATTATCAGCTTTTGGGTGTTAAGATTTGGAAAATATCGAATAACTCAATGAACACCTAAAAATGATGACAAAAAGCAATAAACAACGATAAATTAACTCAAAATAACATGATTATTATGATTTTTCATCCTTTCGTGTCACTATATTACGCCTTATATTACTTTAATAATTAATAAGTTATATTTTTTGTAATGTGATATGTAAATGAACTACTAAATGTTTTGTATTGTCTTCAAGACCATTCATCGTAACTGAATCTACGATCTTTATCTATAAACAAAATTTTAAAGATATTGGATAATTTATTTCTTTTCATTAATCCCTACACTAATTTTTGTTTATAATTTCATCTTTAATTCTGCGCCTATAAGTAATGGGAAAACCTAAATTATGAAATATTTAGAAATATCAATTGAGTCAAAATATAAATCAAAGTGTTTTTGACATAAAAAATACAAGGTATACTGTATAACAAATTACAACTGAACACATGTTGTAAGATTAATCAATTAAAAATTTGTGAAATCTTATATAAAAATAAATTTTACACACATTGAAACAAAAATAATGGACATAATATTTAATATTCGGGATCTAACTTTCCTTCTCAAAGAACTCATTCTATAATTAGAAAAAATATTTATAATTTATACATGTCTAAAAAAACGAAACATTAAATTATAATAAATAATCCTTTTTTCAGATATATTATATATGGGCCATCGCTTCACCGCGGTCTAGATCTGACTTTTCTCGGCTCTTAATTACCCAGTCATTGATTCCCGTTTTTTTCAGTTAAACTTATGAATCTAGTAGTGATAATTATTTCGAGAATTATGGCATCCTTGTTTTGTGACATCTGAACATTTGAATTGTTCATAACACCTATAATAAGCTTCAATATTGATATTATATAATCCTGTTATCATATGGTATGTTTTATTAGTTCGATATATAAGGTAAAAATACATTTTTTTTAATTCATTACATATATATCATCCATCGCTGATATCGAACTTTAATAAATAACTGCATTATTAGAAAAAAAATCATTTACTATTTATCAAGTCACTTAATACGCTGTAATTTACAAATATAATTCAACATTGGGAACAAAATTTGTAGATTTTACATGACAATAGCACTGTAAAAGCACTCAGAAAAATACGCTTAATAATTCCTCTCCATTTACATTCTGTCATAATGAATCGTTGGTTAACTATTATTTGAAAACAAAAATAAACTGAACATGATCTAACAACTTACAATTTATATGCTGTATTGAATGCTTCACTATATTTTAAGACAACAGATATGAATTGCACTTCCCACGATTAACCAAGTTAACTTCGAGACTACCCGATTGGCATTATCGAATATTGTACAAAGAATCATATATGAGATATCAAATAATATATCCCCAAATTATGATCAAAAAAATATTGTGTTTTAATTTAAAAAAAATTAACCGTAGTGTCGAACTCAGAAAAACGATTGGAAGCCATGTTGTTTGTTGCTCAATTTCGCTAATTTATCACTCTAAATATTCTTGGAAACAATAATACAATGTAATAATTAAGGTTTCCACTAAATAATCATAGTTCAATAATTTATTTATCAGTACATTTTTTAAAAATAATCATAAATATTTAATTTTAGTATTTATTTGTAATTTAGCCATCTTAATTAAAAATATGTATAATGTGGTTTAAATTTGATATCATTAATATATTTCACATTTATTAACAATTAAAAATATTGTAATACTAGAGCGTTTAGATGTTTACAATCATACTAACTTTATGTGATTTATCTGTCGTTTCGTTAAATGAAAAAGTTCGGCACTGTATTCACAAGAATAATTCTTTGGAAAATACGATCACTGCCTCGAATTTCGAATATTTCTCGACAAAATCACTTTATGATGTTTGTCAAAAAAAATGTATTAATTTAATTTTATAATCGGTGAATTCAATGAAACGGTTTTTACGGAAACTGGAAACGGATATCAAATATATTTCCCGGTGTCTAATTTATCATCATTGACTGCTAAGGTGCAACAGACCTCAGAAATGTCTAATAAAATAAATATAAACAATTTAACTCTGTATATCAACCTCGGAGCTTCAGGTAATTCGATACAAAATACAGATAATATGTCTTATTCGTGGGATCCATTCATTTTCAATCCAAATATGACATCTTTAAATATCAGTAAGATATTGTTTATTGCAACGAATGGTAATAAACAAACTTTTAATCTAACATTTATTATTTTAGTTACAAACGAAAGTTCTATCGTCGAGGTGGTAATCGGTAAATTTTATAATTTACAGAATCGAAAAATACATCAATAAAATCTGAGAAATCAATAGTAATGATAAAATTTATAAGGAACCATTACCTAATTCAAAGAGCAAAGTCAAGAAATGGGTATTTATGGTTTGAATATTCATCAGAGTGTCCAAATAAGCGGGTCAACTTCATATGACAATAAAACGGTACATTTAATATATTTTAACAACCATCTGTTCAAATTAATTTTATACGAACAATATCAATGATAATTGAAATATAAATATATATTAAACCTTTTAATGATTCAGATATATTAAATCGATATTCATATGATGTTGTTTCTTTTAGAAGCTGAATTTTACCAAAATTCATTATTTGATGTTTTGACATACTTATACAGTTTCATTAAAATAACACAGAATAAGAATGTATGTATAATTTTAAATGTCAGGTGACAGCCATTTATTGTTATTAAATTGAATATATTATACAACCAGTTTTTGACTATACGAAAATTTGTTTTAGTATAAAATACATATATAAAGTCTTTTATATGATCGAGGTGTAGCTTTTAAATATAATATTTTATAATTTCAAGCTATTCTCACAAAAAATATTACTAATCTAAAGATAGTTTTTATTATTGATCTATAACTTTATAAAACGATAATCTATGTATTGTATTCATCCGAAACCTATATGTTGATTTTGATTATTGCATTACTGTCACAGTGACTGATTTAGTCATAGAACCCATATTAGTTAGGAACAAAAATATTTAAAAAGATACAATATATATCCATACAAATATTTTTACGTTTATATCTCTTTGGTCCATACATGTTTTAACTTACCTCCCTATCAATTGAATGAAGATTTAGTATCGTAGCTCTATATGGCACAGAGAAGGGCATTACTGTTAAACAAATGTTTCTTACACTAAACGACTTTTTAATGATGAGATATGCATATATGCCTATCTAGTTCTATGGCATGATACTGACAATAACGGTTTGACAAAGTTAAAAGTTTATTGATGTAAAGTCATTACTGATATATACCCGGGTAGTTGTAAACACCTCAAATGATTGAGGTCAACTAAAATCATGTTTTAACTTAGAATACTATTAATAAATAATATAGAAATAGAATCCCACGATGCAAATTAATATTGCTTACATCTAGACCATCGCATATGGTTCATAATATTCAAGAATAATATTCCTAAACAAAAAAATATTCAATTATATTTTTATGATTAAAATCATATTTAACCGATAAGTATCATAAGATAATAATTGCCAATTAAGAGATTCTATTTTTATCAATAAAAATTTGTTATGTTGTGATTCGATAACAACATGGTATTGTCTCAAAGGTGCCGAATCATATTCTGAATTATGATTTACGATCGCCATACATTTGGTGGAGATATAGTTTTAAAGGAAAATGTATTCCTAATTACGTTGAGTAAATAAGATATCATATTATGCATTGATACAGTAATTTTTATTACGAGTGTCATTATTTTTGAAAATGATGTTAATTGTTTTAGCATTTCTGAAAATATAGTTAACATTTTTTTACCATCATTTAAAACGTGTTAATAACAACCTGTTTAATACGAATTACTCCGATTTTTGAAGTTATATATATTTTATCTCTCAATATTCATTTTATATATCATTGATGGTCTGATTTTGTCTTCTTCATAGTTTACCCATACAATTTATTGGTAGATTTCTTTTCCTTTGTCAAATATTTATGAATAATCTTCATTTTTGTTAATATATCAAAAAATTTTTGTTGTTAAATAAATCCAATGGTATCGCTCATCGTTAATTTAATGTTTCATCAACATTATGGTTGGAAAAGCTTTCCTTGTATAGAATATGTTTCAATTGCTAAAAATAAACAATAATCAGCCTTAAACACTAAAATATACATTATGTATGTAAATAGTATTCAGAGTAAAACAACAAGTTGTAAATATACACTCATTAGTAGGTCTCAAATCAACCAAACATTTTTGGATTAAAATCGTTGTGATCAGTCATTACGATTTTCTATATTTCCCTCTTATGCTTGTCAATGGTAAATTTTCAAGACGAAAATTCCCTAAAAAACAAAAATATAAGATTAATAAGGATTTTTATAAAATTTAACTAATTTAATAAATATTCCTTTAAATCCGAAATTTTTTATATAAACTCCACACAAAAATTTATAAGTTTTCATCAACAATCGGAAGATGATAAATTCTATGTAATAAACATTAGTTTCATGTTTTTATGTGAACGTAAACAATAGATGTAAACTAACAGACCGTGAGACTATAATGCCATTTTTTATTGTATAGTTACATTATATCCAGTTTCATTGGTACAATATCAATTATGTGGCTGAATGTTAAATCTAATACTATATACATTAATCTTAAATATTGGTACTCTATTGGTTGACCACTGTGATTCATTGTATATGAATTATTATGACCTAAGATATTAACATGAGAAACAAAAAAAATTGATTTAACTCAAAATACCGTCTGCTTCATATTTATTAATACAAACTAGATATTTTAATCAGTATACAATCAAGAATTATTTATAGATATGTATTTTTAAAACAAATTAAACGTAAAGAAATTCAAATATTTTATGTGAAATATAGTTATCTTAAACGTTTATTATCACAATTATTTCACCAGCGATGGTGGCAGACAGCTAATTGAAGTTATCTTTCACTGTGTAATTATAGCAATATAAAGTTTGTTAGAAAATGATTATGGTAAGCAAAATAGTTATTTTTATTTTTCGATACAAAAATACACGAAATGATAACAGGAGAAAAACAATCACTGAAATGTTATCTGATATAAAAATTTAAGATTTTTATGGTTTGATTGATTAATTTTTCACTTAGGTTCAGCGATACATCTATATTAGTAAAACTAAATAATTTTAGTTTTATTATCGGTTTAATGAAAAATTCTAAATGTGGTTCTGTAATTTATAAATGAAACTAAATCTTATATTGTGATTTTTCAGGTTGAAGAATTACAGAACGATATACAAATGATTCCGTATCCTTTTCAACCTTCCAAACCTGTGTATACTGCTTGCAAAAAAAAAGTCTTCTTTTTTAACACAAGATGAAACTGAAATCCAGTACATGGAATTTGATAATAATAACACGATCTATTCTCTCCCAATTGATTTTGTAGAAGCAATACAGACAGATCATGAATATACATACAGTACATCAGGAACATTCAATTTAACAAAATTTATATTTATGTTCAATGAAAGAAATGAAAGTAAGCGATATTATTTATTTAGGTGAATACAAAATTGAAATACCTACAAATATTCTGATAACTGATAGAAAATCTACCAACATATCCATGGTATTGAATGTCAATACAAATAACATGACCTATACTTTCAGAGTTTACGTTCTTATTCAATATCCATGCAGTTCCAAAAACGAATATTCAAAATATATGAATGAACAAGCAGCTGTAAAATCAATACTTAATTCAAATTCATCTATATCGAAAAAGGTATTTATCAATTTTAACCCACGTCATGTTGAAGATATATAATTTCTATTGATGGGAATTTAATATTCATATTCGATTTTTTTTAAATTGTACAAAAAAATTGATAACAATTAAATTGTTTATGATCTTGAGAATATGATGTTAGATTAATGTGTAGTATATGTCATGTCGATTATTAACACTGGATTTGGCTTTATACAAAAATCTATCTAAAATATACATTATTTAATTGATATAATATATATTTCTTCGGATGTTTTGACTGACCTCACATCAAATTAACAGATCTTGAACGATAAATTTTCAGATTAGATAATATCATCATTATACAGGGTGTATACTATTTTAAACAAATCTCATATTTTTGAATTAATAAAACAAGTAATTTTTATTAACATATATATTTGATTGATGGTTCTGAAATTTAAATAAACAATAATAAAAACATGGTATCTAACACAATTTAATGACATATTGTAAAAAAGTTGTTTTTTGTATTTTTGGTTATTGATTTAATTAGCATAAAACTTTTATCATGAAAGATATAAAGAAATTTCTATTTTTTCATATTATTGAATTTTGAAAGATATTTATGTATTCATTTATAAAAATTCGATAATAGTAATACAATAAGACACAAATTTCGCATTATGGCGCTTGTGCGTACTAGTATATCTAAAATATAGGGTTTTTTTGAGAATATCCGAGTATTGTTAAACAAAATATACATAAATTTTTATCCCTTTCAAAAATTATATGTTTAATTATCAATTTTTGTACATAATTTTACATATCTCTCGAGTATTTTGCACAATTTTTGAACTCTGTTGCATTTACAATGGAATATTTTAATTTTTCTGAAACTTTTATCATGATTCATATATAGGAATGTGCACTTTACAGCAGAAAATTCCGGTACTTGTATTATCTGTCACTGATATCATTCTATTGAATGTATCTAATTATAATCTTAAAATTTAATATGACTTTATTTAATTTTTCGATTGTGATGATATTAATCTAGTTGATTATTTAATCTTTAAGTTCATTAAATGTTGAAGGGTTGGATCAGTCAATTCGAAATTATTTACAACGCCACTAAAAATGTATTAGGGTTAAAATCAGCTATATTTGGCTGCAAGATAACAGCTATGGCATTTTGTAGATTAATCCAATTCATTTCATTTAACGTTCAAAAATACATGATTCATATAGATTTAATGCGACTCAATCTTGCAAAAACCGCTTAGACTGTAATATTTATATATTTAAGTAATATGATTTAAAAATGTCGATAATCAAATTTTTAATGATTGTTGTCTATATGAAAATGGGCTAAATGATGCTATATTATTATATGCTACACCAAAATATAATTTTATGGGATGAACTTGATGATGAAATTACCAATTCTATATTTTCACTTCCGTAAAATTCTCAATTTGGACATATTAACACAACTGTTCCATATCAAAATATCCATCTGAAAACCAAATATCCTCGACATATATTATACAAATATTAGGTTTATCATTTTTGAAAATTCAAACATTTATATTCATCGAGGAAAGAGTAAGTTTTGGTTGGTTTGAATATTTTATCGAAATAGCTTGATGAATATCTTGATATGTTTCACATGGATTCCTTTGCTATACTAGTATGTTGGAATATTTTACTCAGATTTTCTAAATTTACCTATTACTATTTTCGAAACGATACTAATGTCCTTTTTTTTCAGTACTTTCACCTTTTGTCAAACGTTCCTTTTCTTATCATCTGTGATTGTTCTATCATTTTTATATTTATACCGATACCTGAAATTGTGGTTTTATAAGAATCTATCAAGTTAAATAGCGCGTTCGGTATTATCTATGACCATTTACAATGGTTCGTTTTGAAATTGATAATTTAAAATAATGACATAGGTTTTATTAATGATAAATCAATGAATTTCACAAAATTGTATTCGCATGATGAATACGCAAAATACAGGTTTAGTTTAGCTTTAATATTTCGTGTCTTCATTATTCTTAATATTTTTTGATATTTCCATATTTTAAAGTTTCCCAATCAGGTCTGTCAAATTTTTTTACATAAAATTATATGATATTTCGACCTATTAAAAAAATATTCTACATGTATTCGGAAATGTCATGCCATAAGAAACATATTCTGTTGTATTTTAGCATATTTTTGTATTAGCTGTGACAGTCAGAAGGTGTAATTTCTATAAGCCACTTTCAATAAAATAAATCCGGCCGGTTTCTGTCTCTAGGGCGCTAGTCACCTAGCATTCTTCAATTCACAGAATCATCCATTCAATATATAACATTTTTGTTGACATTCCATGGAAGCTTTTTAGCTGTTCTTTTACAGGGGAACTTACAATATGTATTTAAATGATAGACATAGTGAATTTCTACAAAACCAATAGAGTCCATACGATGTTTTAAGAGAAATCACGCAGTGTTATATACATTAGCCTCTACTCGCCATTTTACAACCAGATTGAATATATGTTTCCAAAATGGAAGAACATTATAAAACCAGCGTCGTCGAGATCAAATATCGACCAAATCAAACAAGTGACTTAATAGAAGTTACAACTTTTGACTGTGATTACTATTTCTGAAAAAATGCTCGAATACAAAAAATAAGTTAGTTATCAGAGGAATTTAATTGATAAATTTACAATGTATTTTAATGCTATGTATTGTTAACATATGAGTTAAAAAATGTGTGAAGGATTCGATCGTGAAGCCCTGTATTATAAATACAAGTTTTACCAAGTTCTTTAAGAAATTTATGCAAAATTAGCTTTTGTCGAGTTTAATTTGGAGAACAAACAACAATATTTAATTGAAAACCGTTGTATAAACAGCAGCAACGAATTCGATTTGATAAACATTCGCCAAATCTAAATATTGGTGATAATTATTGTAAATTTAAGTTTCATGTATGTATATTGAGTTTCCATCGTGTCACAGGATTTCGTTGAGTTTTCGCTATCTTTATAAATATATACAATCTTTTGTTAATATTAGATTTATAGAAAAAATGTTATGTTTTACAATAAAAGAAATTTTTAAATTATTATAAATACTTATTTAAAATTCAAAATTTTGTATAACAATAAAATTTTTCTATTCTGTTAAACAAGACATTCATTTGCATATTTCGATGCATACAGGTTATGTATATACATATAAAGTCAACTAGTATTTTGATATTTTTTTTTAATCTTTTGCTCATTTATATATATATATATTTGTGAACAAAAACAATAATTAATTAAATAGATATATGAATATGATACTATAACGTTAAAACCTTACGCTTATATTATATCTAAAGACCAGAATAATCTTTTTAATAACAATGGTAATTTATTTTATTACAAGGTGATGATGATGTCGCTTCCATTGTATTACCAGATATCTACGATAATTATACATTACCAATTAATTTAGTTGAATCAGTACATGCATCTCATGAATACAAATACAACGAAAACGGAATATTTAATTTAACAAAATTTATTTTTATTTTTAATCAAAGAAATGACAGTAAGTTTTTTTGTTATATTTTGGCGAATTTAGAATTGAAATACCAACCAATATTTTGATACCTGATAGAACATCTACAAACATATCTATGAGTTTACATGTCAATACAACACTGATGACCTATTCTTTCAAACATTACATTTTTATAAACTTTCCTAGTACTTCAATAAAATTATTTCTAGAAAATATGAAAGAATCAGCAGTAACAAAATCAATAATTATTTCAAATTCCTCAATACCATCAGAGGTAATGACATATATTTGATCAGGTTTCATCTTCTCTCGAATATATAACAACAACAACAGATCCAGTATTTGTTAATTTAAACATCAGACAAGATCCTATGAACCCATCAGACTTGTTGAATACTAAGACAGTATTTTGACTTATTAAACATAAGGATAAAAGAAATGAACTGCTCAAACTAAACTGAGAAAGAAATAGTACATCTGATGATTTATGAGATAGATTTAATATTATAAATAAATATTATCTAAACAATTATATACGAAGGTCTTAGTATATCTCTTTAATACGAATTGAAATTATTAATCATTGTCTATTTGATTTTTTACCTATCTTCGACCGTTCTGACGACGTATCAAAATTTATATCTCTTGAATTTTCTGTGTTTGGGGAATTTTGGTGGCTAGATCATATTTCTTCTAATGACTATCAACGATGCATTAGAATTCTGAGGCATGTATGATCTATATCTATTATATTCATTCAGTTATTCCATACAGAAGAGTCTAATATTCTTAATACACGGTGTTTTTTTAAAAGCAGATGAAGTATCTCTCATTTAGTCAGTTAAATTTCTTTTTGTTATCCCAGCCCCATTAGCTGTTAATTTTAAAAAGATAAGTATGTTATGTAATGACTAGTATATTCGGAACTACTCGTATACCTGTATTTTTCCTCTACCACAATTCAGACGTATGTGAAAAACGCATTAAAATATTTTCTTCCTATTTTATGTAAAATTTAGTTGTATCGAAGTTTTACATGATTAGGTGATTCAGAAAGTTTATGTTTTCGTATACATCTAATAATGTGACTCATATATATTACGATCCTTATCGTTTTTATGATTGCTTTAGATACCCTCTTAATTTAAACATATAGACTTTTGAATATGTGTTGTAAACGCTACAGACATGATGCACATCCAAAGATAATTATATCTAAAAATATGATCTTACATACTCTAACATTTAAATTTTTTACATTTATGATCAGGATGTTTGACAGTGTTTAAATGTGTTGATAAACGAGGACAAAACACATCACTTGTTAAAGTATTTGTCTGTTATTTTGATACACATATTGGCATAAACTTTCGAACGAATATTTTAATCAAGATCTGAAATGGGATTTTATGAACAAATATATAAAAACTTAACCTTACAACAAATCTATGTGCATTCCAATACATGTTGAATGGGCAAGTAAATTTTATATTTCGAAATTTCAATTTTAGTATTTTGAGAATACGTCAACGGCAAAAAAATGCTGTTTTAAAAGCATATAGATTAATAAAATGATTTTCTGATATATCGGCTTGAGAATTAATTATAAAAAATCTAAATATAGTTCGTGCGGAAAAAATATACATTGTAATTATTGGGCACTTCAAATTCCTGTTTGTCTAAATGTTTTAGTATAAAAAGATATCGATGTTTTGTTCAATTATAAATTATCAACAAGATGAAATTGTCGTTCAGACGTTAAAATTTCGTCGTGATTAACCTTGAATATTTGACGTAAATTATATGGCCGTGCGAGAACCATTTTGCATCAGAAACGATTGCAAAAATATTAAGCGAATTGTGTATATGATGCTATAAATGAGCTTAGATTTCTATAGCATGATGAAATTCTACCAGTAAAGGTATTTCGAAAATAAATCTCTGACATCCAAAGAATGATGTTTACGAGAATAGATTGAATTTTAGCTTATATTAATTACTAGAGCACAATATTTATGTTAATTCTGACAGCAACAGATGGAATTATAAAAAGTTAATAAGACCTCGTAACGTAAATAATTAGTTATAAGTCTCATTCGAAGAGAGCTATAAAACGCTCCAAAAATTTTTGGATGGATCTTGAATGTAGACATTTAATCAAATCTTGACGCGTTGTTCTTATCAATATTCCTTAGGAAATTCTCAATATGACCAATTTTTTATTAATGATTGTATTAAAAAATATATTTTATATTTTTATGAAATTTTTGTCAGAAAACAGCTTTTGTAGATCCGGAAGGGTAATTAAATGTAAAGAATGTGTCATTATCCTTAAGAATGCTTAGAAGTGGTAGAAATTATAAGAGAAAGGTTTAGCGTGAGATTTAATTTTACTTCAAAATATTTCATAAGGAATAAATGACGTTATATCGAACGCAATGTTCTAGAATATACTGCAGATCTATATTACAATCTGAGATGCGAATTGAAAGACAGCCACGCTCCAAGTATTGATAATTTATTATGTATATATATATCGATTATTATATACTTGTTTTGGTAGGATCCATTATTCGTACAGATGAATTGGCGTACTACATTGATTAGCAATCGCTGATAAATTCTGTGTCACAGGATCTCTATTCCACCTTACATATATATATTTACCAAACTCTCAACAACCTATATATTTTTATAGTAGGTGTCTGATATACCTCGCTATGATACAGGATGGTGGTCTCAATCAAAAAGCATTACCGCTTACTGTCGCATTATGCAAAATATTAAAAAGGCGATGGCTGAATAGGTTAGTCTACTACAACCAAAAAGAGGTAAGCGATTCTTTAATAATTAATAAATGAAAAAATGAGGTGCGAGTTTTTTGTGAAAACCCTAATAGTATGGTTGTGATATACCCTTTGTAAAATTTCTCGATCACCTCATTACTAACATAATATTAATGTCATATATAAGTGATTCTGTGATTCATAAAATTAATAATTTTTCATTTTAACATACATGATTAAATCTGGGGGACATTTCAATATTATAATAAGATTCAAATCTCTCAAGATTTAATATGACCCACACACAACAATATCATTTATAAGAATTCGAATCGATCCAACAATAAATGTATTCATCTCATACAGGCTCCCATCATTAGAGATTGTATGTTTTTTCGTGAGATACAGAGTATAAAGAAAATTAAATTATTGACAGTCTATTTTGAGATTCCTTACTGATGCGTTTAAAATTATAATTAATATAATATACCTGATATGAATTCTTCAAGAATAACTTTATAAATTGGGATAAAATAGATGAAAACGATTAATTTTCAGCAATTAAGAGACAAGATTGTGAAAAATGGAAAAGTATTAATGGTTTAAAAAATGGTTGTTAAATGCAATAAACTTAACATATTTATTTTAAAATAAAATGAAGATTTACATTTCATTCGATTTTGGTCAGTTTGAAACGTTTCATATAGATTTCGATTACGAATATGTACAGTTTTGTGTACGTGTTGTCGTAAATGAACTATTAACTTTTATATTTGTCACAAATATCATTCCTTAACCCAGAATCTTCGATTCCATATCAATAAACAACATAATCGATAAACAAATAGCGTTCTATTGGTCCAGTCATGTAGATGTTTATTTTTGGGATTTGTAGGAAATAGAAAAAGCCTCCTTATTATTTTGCAGTATTGGACGGTTTGCAAGAATTTGTCAACTCTAATATTCACAAGAATTTGGAATTTAATTATTCATACATATTTTGGTAATCTAAATTTCTCTGTTTGTATCTATTTTGATGCGCTTTATTTTATTATTGATAGGCTTTTTAAGAAACATCAACAAAGTACATATATATCGTCTTGTAATAGCATTTAAACTCCAACACAAAATTTGTAAATATTTATAATAGATTGTATTGACGCTACCCCACAATTCCCTTTTTTTCCATCATACTAACGCAAGTCTTTTGTTTGATTCGATCGTTTATTCGGCACACAAAAAGTAAAATAAAAAAGAAAATTACAGAATATTCAAAAAGACTGTCTGTTTGAAATTTAACGATTGTGCTTTTGAGCTGAAAAAACGATTGACAAATAAAAAGGGAGAAATTAAGAATTGTTTTACTGTATATTACTTTAATAAATAGTAATAAAACTGTTTTACGATAGAAAAAGACTGTATATAATTTATGATTCGCAGCATATCTTATAGTTATAGACTCAAAAACTGGTTCAGTTTTCGTATGAACTCTCGCCTATATTCATAATGATATTTATGTTTAAAAACATTTGCAATAATATATTTTTAACTTTGATGACCACTTCCATAATAACTATATTATTAAATTTAAATTTTTTAAAATCACTTTTGAAAAAGTCATAAGTATGATAACCCTGATCAGTTTATATTACAGATTTTATGAATGAAATTCGCCATTTAAGATATATCATATGTAAAGTTTTGGTTCGCTTAAGATATAAAACGATCGATTCAATCTATGTACAAAATATTAGGTGAATATTTTTTATCAACAAAAACATATATTAAGTAGAAAGAATCACAAACCATTTTTAAAACAAAATACTCAGTCTATTCACAAGATCATAATAAAATTATTTATATTAATCAATAACTTCCCAGCCAACCACTGAGGATTTGGTTACATTAGATCTAGTGAGCAGATGAAAGAGGCAACTATTTTACAGGTTGGAGTCCAAAACTACCCAAATTGCTTGAAGATGGGTGCCGCACGTGAACAAAGTCGCAACCTCAATCGACGTATAGTTCGTGATGTGATACAAATGTGCTCGTTTCTACACCTTCGTTGACCGTTGTCAAAAATATAATTAAAAATGACATTCCATTTCAAAATTTGAAATTCATAATATCATTCAGTATATATATTAAATATATTATTAAATTTGTATAATTCCTGTATATTTTATGGTATCGTTACCTTTCTATGCTCTAAACAATACAATCCACTTCTAGTGATGCAAAAATCTTTTAACTTAACTCAACTTAATTAAACGATTTACAGAATTCATTGATATTGCCTTTTTTGTATTTGTTTATATTTGAAATAAATATTTTACATCTCAGGAATTTGAAATGTTTTCATTGTTAGTAGTAGTTATCGATCGATAGAAGCATGCAATAGGCTCAATTACCATATAAAAATAGATATCTCACAGTCTAGAATAAAGACATATCTAGACTATGAATTTTGAATATGTTTTATCTTAAATGAGACGAGGTATATACTATCAAGATGACTTTATAGATTTATAATATTTATGTGTCAACATTTATTCTTTAAGCATTTAATTTTATTTCAACGATACGTGAATATATTAATTCAGTGATATAATTTAAAATTTATACAATGAATTTTGATAAATATTCGTGAAAACATTCAATTTTAGAATATCTGTAAATATATATATATCATGTTGTGACATTTTACAACATTTCAGAAATTGTTATTTTGGTTTGTATTAAAAATTAAAATTGATTCAGTTATATAAAAATGCTATATTTTGATTATGACAATTTATTTAATAATTTCATAAACACAAGAATCATTTATAATTATCATGCAATTCGTCTAAAAACCACGATTACATCATTTTTAGTCCATTTTTTTAGAATATTCAAAAACTAATTTATGTACATCATTTCACTTCGCTAATTTAGGATTGTCTACAAAAAACTTTTAAAAGTTGTTTTTTTGTTATTAAAAACCAATGAAAATTGGTACATATTATATCTATTATTTTCTTGAGAATATGGAGTTAACTTCTCTAGTGTATGATGATGGATCGTTTACAGAGATATGCATTTTCATAACATTAGTTATCGTTTGATAATGAATCATTATTTTTTTTATAGTAACATATAATAGAACTACTTTTAATTGTCCACTTAGGAATGTCGTCGATTCTTAAGAGAAATAGTTAATCACTAGAATACTGCAACGTGAATCATTTGAGTTCATGGGAAAGATAAAAAAGGAAAAAAAACATTAATTCATGGTTAAAGCAAAATGATAAAAAACAAATTTAATTGAAATATATTGGAATTTGGCAAAAATTTAACAAATCATAATATCGGTATTAGAATAAGTTTCATTAATTTCTCAATAAATTAGTTTCTTGAACAAATTAAAATAACAGAATCAAGGAACAACCTTTCAAATAATATAATAAACATTTATTTCGAGAACAGCAAAACATGTTTAATTTATAGTAATCAGATCACAATATTTATGACATACTGGCCAATATACAGGATCCTAAAATAGAAAAGATTAATGAAAAAACACATCAAAATGCAGTATAAATCCATAATTCAGCCAATATAACATGAAATTTAGATTTCAGTTCATTTCTCACAGTATTATAGTTTCATATAGCTAATGAAAATTAATATACCCAATGTGTTTTTTTGGATAATGAACTTTTAAATTTGTGAAGACTATCCTTAAATGTAATTTATCGTTACCGAAGTAATACCATCTTAAATAAATTTAAAAACAGTATATATCTACTATAAAGTTTGATGGTTTAGCATTGTTGGTGTTAATTTTTTTGCATGTGCATGATCTGTCAATTTATTTAGGTGTTGGATGTCTGTTGGGATTTAAATTACTGCAGTCTTTCAAAGAGATTTAAATATAATTCTTCAAATATATTTTAGTTGATATAACTATATATGTTTCTACCCAAAGCAGCTTTTTATACTTTGGCTTAGTTTAGGTATAAATATCGATTTAACAGATATATGTTTTAATTCTGAATTAAAAATGCATACATATTGTGGATATAATTTAATGGCTTTTATTTAAAAACAATCAATAATTTCATCCTTATCCCTTATACCATGAATAATTTTTTATTTATATTCAAATTAAAATCTGCGCGTGACAAATCGAATAAAAACGAAAATATAGATACATTCCGAAGTATTAATCACAATTAATATAAAAAATGATTTTACCTAAAAAATATATAGGTCAATAATTAGACATTGTTTACCATATATTCCATATATTCCATAATTTTGATAATATTCAAATTTCATTTATTTCATGATTTAGATCATTTCAAAATCATGTTGAAATTCTCTAAATAATTCAATACAGGTGATAAATATAGATTAGTACCAAATATTGTTACTCGTAACCTTCAGAAAAATTGAATATAAATACTAAATTGATATTATTTTTAATATATAATTTAGTTATTTAATAAAAATATCTCACAAATAAATGAATATCATATTACAATAATGCGGCAATATTTAACATATATAAATCGATTTTATGGAATACGATTTATGTATTTACAAATTTGTAACTTATAATTTCTTTAAAAAAAGTACAAATATGGGTTTTATTGATAAATGGTATTTCAATAGATATTTCTTATGATGATTCGCATCAGATTTAATTATGAAACTAAAAATGATAAATATTGTCGATTTATTTATATTTCTATTAATTAAGCCCCAAAATATCGAAATAATGCGCATGGCTTATATTCTTTCGAATAAATATTGAAATCAATAAACTTATTTAGATAAAACAATATAGTACATAGCACGCGTGGTAAGATAATAATATAAACCATTGTGATAACTCGAGCCAATATTCTCGGAATATAAACAAAACAATTTTATACTGATAATTTTATAATTTTTGAGAATTATGTAACTCCGATACCATAAGAAAGGATTTCATTAACAGTTCATATATCTTGAAAAGCGGTAAAATTAAATATAAAATTTGTCAAAACAAACTATATAAATCTAGTATCTCCATTTATGGCAATTTTTATTATAGGTCGTTCAAGAGAATTTTTTGGATATCAAAAGGCAATCCTAGACAATATTCACAGTGGTTTCAAAGGTATTTATTTATGTAAATTAAAGATCATTCTGAAAAACAAATCCTTCAAAACAGAATTATGCAGATGATATAGAATACTAAGTGCACGCGACAAAAAACTGTTATAAAATATCAGAAAATTGTGGCAATAAAGGCATAATAGAATAATCTATTTATGTGGAAATTTGGCAATTCAATTAGTCAGAGAAGTTAAGTATTCATCTTGAGAAATTTATCAAGGTCAGCTCGAGCCTGAACGCAATTCCTGCATATGGCTAAAAATTAATCATAATCGTACATTCATATAAAATTAATTTTGACGTTGGAAAAACTAATGTTACTTGAAACTAAATAAAATTAGGATTTACCTTTTTTCTTATTTCAACTGCTTTTTTAACAACTTTACCAAGTGGTTCATTATCTGTTTCCACTATTTCTTCTTGATTTCCAATCTCAAATTTCGTTATAACGCATGTATGTTCTAGATTGTGTATACGTCGCAACTCTTCTCCTTTTCTGTAGAGTTTTTCATATAGGCCCTCGAATTCAGATTCCAAAAAAAGATCATATCCGTGTTCGAAGCAAAACTGAATCGCCACGTTTATATTTCCCTTGATATATTTATTTCAGTACATTTTTGACATCTGTATCCACTGCCTTGTTGTAACATTCGTACGCACGAATGTCTTTGGTTTTAAGATAGCACTCAGCTGCATTTCTATACAGTGATATAATGGTATCAATTCCTACATGATACAACGAAGCAAATTCTGCAGCCTTGTAATATAGATCTGCAGCTTCTGGAGATCAGATTATAATACCTTGAAAGCCATTTCGGCTTTTAAGTTTGTCTGCCTCAATACTGAGCCCACGAAAATCTCCTAAAGGTCTGTTTATCCAAAAAACTTACTCTTGAGGACTTTTTGCAACTTGATCCATTCGATAAGATGATCTATAGTGTTCACTTTTTCCAAAGTAAATATAAACAAAGATAATACGATTATAACAATCCGTTTATACTCTCTCTTAGAAATATGCGTCTTTGTTAATACAAAATAAATAATCGGCTCTTTTGCACATTCAAACATCAATCCAAATAGTCGTTAATCAATGATAAATATATTTTTATGAATTCAATCATTTATTTTACAAATTGGTGTTTTTTTAAGCAGAAAATACACTTGAATTATACACTCTCTGAAACACAGAATCATTTTTGTAATGGATTCTGTTTATGCAGAGGTTTTGTTTTGTTTAACGAGACTTATCCAAATAATCACAAGTAAATATCATAATCTTAATACACTTGATTTATTAACATCGGTCTATTTGAAGTATCTTTTTACTTATAAACTATGGATTATTCGGATTACCGATCTTTATTTCGAACTTCATGTAATCAGCCAATATATGTGTATTAGTTGACGAACCACTCCGATTTTGATCATGGTGTATGATTTAACACCGTATACCAAAAACACATGCATTAATATGATACATATTTAATATTAACAATGACTCACCTAGTGTTACATTCTTTAAAGTGTCATCATGGCTAAATTATTTCTGCAATAATGTTTGTTTAAATTTATCGTAAAAACAAACAAATATTTTTTTAACCTTAGCATAAAGGTCTATTTGTGGCCAATACGTTTTTTTCGACAACTTTGATATAATCTATTTAAATAACAGTGTTTATGTTTAAAAATGAAATTTATTATTTTTAAATCTAATTTTAATAAATATAATCATTTATGACCTTAATTCATTTAAATAAAAGAAAAAACTTTTTAATTCTATTCTAAGATAGTTCAATAAATAGGAGTTTATTTCATAAAAAAATCCTGTTTATGTTTATGAGAGAGTTTATAGATCACATATGGCAAAAACACTCATTACATTACAAATTCGGCAAATAATCTATATCCTCGTTAGAATTTTTGAAATACATTCAAATGTACTATTAATATCGATATTCATGTGTTAAACTATGACGATCTAGGAATGCAGAAATATGATCTGTCATATCTTTTGATATTTTATCTCAAAATTAATCAATGAAATCTCTCAGAATTTGGTTCAAAAACTTACAAATCTATGAATGTAAATAATTTTTTTTCATTTACATATAAATTTAAATTTTATCGTATATTGATAATAATTATAATGTTCGAAATCAATTTTACATTTTTTAGTCGTAGAGGTTTATCTACAGTTTTATTCGGCGTAGCTGATTCATTATACAGCCTTTTTTAAATCAAATTCATCAGTTAGAAAATTATTAATTTATTTAAGCGTAATCTTATTAACAATATTTGTTTTGACAGGCTTTAAAGTTTTCTTCATATTCATAACTCAAAGAATACATCTTTAATAAGTCAAAGTAATATACCTTAAGTTAATGAGAACTTTGTATACTTTTGATGTTAACGTAAACATTATCAAATGCATTTATTTAAAAGCAAGATATTTTTATTACAAAATAAGCGATTTATGACGACGCTATAGAGTGGACAACGATCGCCAAAATGGGTTTCGATGAAACGTGTCGATGAATTTGAAGATTTTACCTATATAATAATCGTTCAGAATATTGTTTAAATATATCGGATACACAGAGAATCATTAAAGTGAAAATGAATTGTATTTCCCTTTTCAAAACCAGAGAGGAAATTACAACTTTTAAAAATCACGTGACGATGTATATTGTTGGTAAATTTAAACAAAATGTCTATCATTTATGTCAGTACTCACCTCAACGTAGGATTCTCAGAATCGACATAATAAACTTTTTTATACAAATCCATATTACTTTCAAAATATCCATATCATTCTAATTAGACATAGTGACAGTGATACGACTCGTATTCTGAATGATTTTGTTCAATTTTTTATTTAAATTGGAGAAAAATATCCGCCCCATCCACTGTACTATGTTTACGATGTGGATTTCAACATATCTGTGAGGTTAATATCGGGTCGATTACTTATATTCGTTGAAAAGTATTTAAGAGAAATATACACATACGAAGAATATAACTATTATATTTCGAATCGTAGATACAGTGTCATATATAATGAAATCAACCGTGAGCCGTATATAGTAGAAAACATTCATGGATAAATAGAAAACATTTTCAACTCACTAGTTACACACAAATATATATAAATGAAATGTTTTCATCATAGACAATTCAGGAATTGCCAGTGTATATAATTGTCCATTTATGATCACGAATTTTTACGAAATTGGATATATCCGCTATGTTCACTGATCTAAATCAAATCTATAAATTTTTTCTGATTATAAATATTGCGTAAATAGCGGTAAGTTTGAAAATGAAACCACGCCATTGAACTGTGTGAAGATTTTACTTGCTAGATTAATTAACACTAATGTATGTACGCCTAAAACCGAATGTAATTATCATTAGAGTCTCGGGTTACATTTCTCCCCCCATCGAGAAAGCTCGGAAGGTATCTTCTGCAAAATTCCAAATTTTCTTTCGGTATTTTGATTTGACGCTTCGGTTCGGAAACGGGCTTAGTTGAGTTATCTTCGTCCAGTACGGGGTCTTTTACATTTTCGGCGAGATTTTGACTTTCAGGGAGACCTCTCAGCCTATCGTGGTGTACAATGAATGTCTTGTCAGGTTTATCGATGTCTGATATTTGGTAATCGACGTCTCCGACCTTCTTGATGATCTTGTACGGACCTTTGTATCGATGTTCAAGTGAACCTGGATTCAAGCACTTCATGAGGACCAGTTGATTGGTTTTGTATTGAGTAAAATTAGATTTTTTGTCATACACGTTTTTGTATTTTTGTTCCGACCTGTGAATGTTTTTGTCTGCTTCATGATGGATTTTGTTCAAGGTTTTCTTTAAATCTTCAACGAATGTGTGCATAACTCTATTGTCAGGCTCATTCTTCTCGTCTCTGTCAAATCTTGTGTCTGAAATCGTTCGAGGGAATTTTCCAAAGAGTATTTCGTACGGGCTGTATCCGGTGGAATCACTATTGGAAAATCTCAGGGACATTAGTGCAATGTTAAGCATTTTGTCCCATTCAAACTCACGTGTTTCGCACAATGATCGTAACTTTGTTTTTAACGTTTGGATGCATCTTTCGGCAGTGCCATTGCATTGAGGGTGGTAAGCAGTGGTACGCGACTTCTTTACCCCGAGATAAGAGCACAGGGATTGGAGCAAATCCGATTCGAACTGCCTACCCTGGTCGGTGTGTATCTGGCTAGGTACTCCAAATCGCGTGATTATGTTGTCGACTATGCATTGTGCCGTGGTTTTTGCAGATATGTTTGCAAGTGGAAGGGCTTCAGTCC
>JWZT01002018.1:286442-304659 GCA_000827895.1 Thelohanellus kitauei
AATATTAATTATATAACTTAAATTTTATAATGTCTGTGTAAGTCTATATTGTTGTTATAAAATTATTCAAAACATTCATTGTATGTTTCTAGTTATACAATACATATTTTTAATATTTATTACATGTACAACATCTGAAATATAATTTAAAAGCCTGATAGATCTTTGAAACCATTTTAAAGCCATATTAACAGCATTTGTGTTTTTGACTAATTTTTAAATTAATTGTAATTATATTGGAAATATTGATAATTCTATTAACTTGATTAAAATTAAGTTAACATATTTATTATTGATAATTTTTTGTAAATTAATTAAATCTGAAAACAGATATACGTATGATTATTCTTTAATTTGTAAGGCATTTTAATTATACACAACTTTACGGTTTATAAGCACTGCCTATATCCTAAGATTTAGACTTGTCGGGTTATGCACTGGTTTGACCTTTATATATACACAATACACTTTTATTAAATTGAGGGATTATTGGTGCTGCGCAGCCAACTGCGGCGTGGCCTATATATGGACACGCTATAAACATCTGCCAATATGCTATTCCTGGTTTATTTCTCGTGAATGATATTCAACATTTTCGTCAATCTAAAATATCAATAACAAAAATGGCGTACCCAAACATGATTTCATATTTAGATAGTTTTTCATCATAGTATTCAACTTTGATATGTTTATTTTTTGATCATTCATAAAATTGTTTATTAAATGACCTTTTTTTCATATGTATAGAATGAGCATATTGTTACTATGTGAGACAATATTCTGTTTACACAGATGATAATTTTTTGATTTAAAAACATCATAATAGAAGAGACACTGGTAGATTAATAAATACGTATGTCTTAATCCTCTTATTACATGTAAATATAAGATATATTGGGAAATTAAATAAAACTCTTTTGATATATTCTTCTTGATAAAAATTTATTCCAATTTATTGATCCTATCAGAAGTTTACTGAAGTGATATTTTCACAACAACAATTATTTTGAAAGATATTTTTAATAAATATATGTATATTGAGTAAACAAACAAATTTTACGGCTACCCATTTTTCAGCTATCAACATATTTCATAGAATTTCGTATTATAATTAACTTCTCTGAATATTTCTAAATTTCATTTTCGAATCATGAGTCATGATTAAAATAATCGATGAAACATTAAATAAGAAACTATCTTTAGTATAAATAAAAAGATGAAAATTATCGAGTATTTTGAATAAAAGCCAACGAATTATTTCCAATAATTTATCTTAGTTTTTAAATTACATTATTTATTATATATTTGCAACATCGAAATTTCTATCTAAAAACATCAAAAAATATATGACGAGGAGGGGTGGGGGTCCGTCATAATATCTAAAAAGATATAAGTATATGACTAAAGTAAGCACAAATAATTAAATATAAAAATATAGTAAGACATCAGATATTATTATATTTCAATGCCTCTAATACCTAATAAGGTTTTATATCATAAGAGCTGTCAAAAACATCAAAATAATTAAAATGAACACTAGTCAAAAACTACAATATTTTTTCATCACTACTGTATTTTATACATTAGAGATCTACAATGATTTGCCAATGGATGCGATTTTACACAAGTTTAAAATAATATCAAGTGTTCATTTAATCGTAAGATATATACATAACATATAAATTGGCATACGTAAAATCGTACCTTAATTAATGAGCAAAAGAAACTGATATTAATTGGTGATAATATTTTGGGATAATGTATTAGTTTTGACTGCAATTAACGAATCATCTTTGTAAAGCATGGTTATTTTTAATTTTTTATCAAAATTTCGTCCGCCAATTTTCGGGAATTAGACAGGTTTAATTATGTATTGTTAACGATCTTCACTTTTTTTTCTAATGAATAAATGTAATAAAAGGATATGACAACGAATAGTTTACAATGTTATATGATTAGTAGTATTCACATGATTTTGTAAAAAGACAAAAAAATCCTTTGATTTTAAAGAGTAAAATAATAGTCAAGATGGGTTTACATTCCATATTTAATAAGGATTGATAGATATAATAAAGACCTATGCTTAATTCAGATACGATGGTTTACTTTTTACGATATTTATGAAATCTATAGCAATAAAACACTTAATATTACAAACTCAACATCATTGTGTTGAATTCATTTGTCAGAGATAATTGAAATTTCTCATTTAACTGCAGATGATCACAGTTTTAATAAAACTACCATTGAAAGTTATAGCATAAAAAGAAATATGTCCATCTTAACCTTTAAATACTCCAATTGTGATTAGTGGTTACTTTATAATACTTTGTTAGAGCTTGGAGAGCATGATTATCATACCTCAAATTCTGACAAGCGCTGAAATTGACATATTTCTTCATATCATTGTCGTCTTCTAGAACGTTAGTTTGGCTTAACAAAAAGAAAAAAAAACATTGATGCACCGTGATCGCATCGTTCGTTTAAAAAACTTGAACACACGATTTCCAACTATATTCATGGATATTAAACACTATATTGATCTTAGACTTTTACACGATCCATATATTTGTATGTGAAAAATAATACGATGTTACTTTGGTGAAATCTAGGTTGAAGATTATGATAGCCTTTTCTATGAGACACATGATCATATTATAATAGCGATATAAAAAGCAACCAATAGCCATTATCAATATATTATCACGGCTGTCACATTAATCACACAATCAAAAGTGAGATTTTTCTTTTCGGATTTTAGCTATGAGGCTAAATCCTCTAGAGGTTGCTCTCAATCTAGGTCCCATTTAGGATAGGTGCCTAAGATTGAGTATATATCCCTAATTATAAATCCAGACTAACCTTGTATTCGCATATATCATCTAGTCCAGTTGATGAGAAATATCACTGAATTCACTCATAGAAGAAACGACCACTTCAATAACAGGTATTAAAATGGCATCCAAATGGTTCATTTTAAGAGCGATTATCAAAATTGAGATGATGCTTCACATATGAAGTTATGATCAATCCAATCGTTTTCAACATCGCGTTAAAACTCGTTGGGATATAGTGACTCATTTGAGGGCGTAGAAGGTCTCTATTGTCTGCTAATTCAATTATATATAATTGTGATCAAGTAAGCACCTTAATTAAATGCATTTCATAAAAACAGCCAGGTATTTCAAGCTAACAATCATCCAACCGAACAGCTTAGCTCTTTCAAAATACCACAGAGCCATAGAGATACCATGAACTGTTAAAATTGTTTACCACTTATTTTGAAGAGATAACAATATACTGCAATATCTAGTTGAATTTCTAACTCTACATATCTATGTTGCACAAATATCGTTCCTTTATTCCATGTAGACCCATCTAGGTCTAATGGGTCGCTTCGAGTGAGACATTCATGGATGTATATAAAAAAAGCTGATTCATATTTACGTATCACTAAATGTGACCTATTCTGAAACGATGTTTAAAAACTAAACAGCGTTAATTTCAGGGTTTGCTACATATATCAATTACCAATCCTTTGAATGTATATACAGATGTTATTAATAATTATACACGTCTAAAAACTAAATGTTACATCAAATATCGCATGAAATTTATGATTTATTACATTGAAGAATGATTATTCTTTTATTATATGTTAAACAGATTTCTACATTTATATTTTTTTGAACCTTTTTAAGTATTATTGTTGGCTAGTTTAAGAAATCTGATAAGCCAATACTTAATACAAATCCGAGATGTATAGATGGTTTAAATTTCTAATCGGACCAATATCATCTTAATCGCATGCATTTCATTCTTAATTGAAAATAAACAAATATACATATAATTTGTTTTGAAACTGACAAAAGGATTGCTTCCTGGCTTTTTCACATTGACCATGCCTTATTATTTCCTGCTTTCTAGTTTGATGACAATTGATGAATCATCCTTTCTTGTAATAAATTCTTGTATTTAGTAGCAAAATTATAAGTTTTTCAATTTGGAATGTCATATGATAACTATACATCCTTGATCAATGTAAAAAACGAATCTGTGAACCATTAATTAGTCATTATATTAATATAAAATCAATATCTTAGAACACAAAAATCAAAAAAATAATTGAGTAAATTTTTACTAAATTTGATGGTATATTTTCAACCATATAACCATACTTTCAAATATATTGTTTTGAATATAACTTTTTTTCGGTATGCATTGCTTACCGATTTGAGAGGAGTCGTCGTCGGTCGAGCTACGAAATAATTATGGTGCATATTCCTTTGGATATTCAGCTAAAAGTGCGTCACTGATATTATCCATATGGACCAATCCATCCCCTACCATCGAGGTGATGGTGATCTGTATGGTTATTTTGTTGATTGAATAAACATGCCTGGTAATATTTTCTACTTATCCAATAACATCTGCTTTCTCTTAGTCTAATAAAATCACCAAAAATCCTATTTACACTTCATGAAGAATGAAGTTAAGATAATATTAAATAAATTACTCGATAATTTTTTATATATAGAGCGAATAAATTAAACAAAGGATAAATTAATATTCTCTAACCTTTTCGTTCAGAAATCGGTTAACATATTCCTTGGGTTAATGTATATAGCTAAAAATGATACCTTGCTGCTCCCTGATAAAACGAGCTATTATATTGCACAAATGAACTCATGAACATAGTGAGATATAGGGTGTGTATCATTTTACTTCAAATCTGCCGTAACCAGAGAGGCATGTATTGAAAATGAAGAATATTCAGCAGATATATTTTTTGACATGCTAAACTGAATTAAATATACATTTGTAATGGGAGATGTGACCAAAATGGTGTGTGCTTACGATGAAAACCGTTTAATAGAGAAACACAAAAATCAGACCTCCTATATCAAACTCTCCAGTATTTTTTGACAAATATCAACATGTCTTAAACCCGAATTATGGAAAAAGTCTATTATAGATGAATACATGAAGCTAAAATATTTACCATGGATATTGAAAGATTAGAATTTTACAGAAAATTTATAAATAATATATATTTTAGAGATATACCTTAGTTAAATCGACTGAGATTTTTGACATTCGATATACACCAAAAACCAGACAAAGATAAAATTTAATTGTAGATGTTTAACCATTTTCGTATTATTGCGAAATTAAACATTCCTTTTGAAGGAATCGAATTAAAAAACTTGGTTATAATGCAAATAATAATATGATTTCATTGGAAATGATATATATACTGGAAGTATAACCTTGAAAATATTTATTTTAATTTGTATTAATTAAAATTCATGTCATTGAATATTACTGTGGTCATATTAACCTCAATCATAACACATGCCAAATATTAAAATACAAACAATTTATAGGCTTTCAACAAAAAGTTATTCATCTATTCTCAGGTATATATACATGTATAAAAATTGATTGCAATCTTATATATTTTAAATTAAATATTTGAATTCATTTCTAATAATAAAACATCCTAAAATATTGAAAATTCTCAAAACGAATTCAAGCTGCAACGCTCTTTAAGCCAAGGCGTTGCTTCACGAATCTAACCGGCACAATCGTCTCTTGATATCTGGATAGAAGCGGCTCAGATTATTTTCAACAGTGTATTTCCATCAAAGATGCCCATTCCAGACTTTAAAATATGTTTCCACTTTGAAAAGAGAAGCTCTATCGGGTTCAATTGAGGAGAATAAGGAGGAATAAAAACGATTCAATGGCCTTGAGAGTCGACAACTTCTGAAAGCATTCCCGTGATAATTGACAAAACTCATTTTTTTTGAAAGAAGCAATGATGCTTCTGAAGTTGACGAGACCAGAAATGTTCATCGCAGGACACTCAATTATGTTTCTTCTTCTCGAATATGCTACAAAAATTTGTGAACGTTCGCCTCTTTGACTTCAGCTATATCGTCGTCTAATGTGCAAATTAAATAACGTTTCATCAATGTATATAACTTCTAGGTTTGAGAAAACCATGCTATATAAAAAATTCATTCAATTTTGTAAACAGGTTTGTGAATATATAAACCTTGTGTCGATAATCTCTAGAGTGTTTCTTGCAATTGGCATTGGCCTCTAAAGTTTATTTTATGCTCAATTTTATATATTGTCCGACATGCAGTTGATTTTGACCAAATCCAATTCAGATCCTCTTTTAATTTTTAGAGTATTTGTGCTATCGTAATTACCGGATTTCTTCAATGTATTGCCCAATATGAAGTTTATGTTTTTCTTCTACTTAAATGTAGTTAGGCCTCTCTTTGACTATTCTGAATGACATTGCCTACACTACAAAAACTTTGAAAAAGTCAAAATATTCAAAAAAAATCACTCGTGTGGAATTTATATAAAAATGTTCAAATTTTTTTTAACGTGAGAATGTTTGTGAAATATTAAGATGGAAAATAGTTAAAAAAATGTTTATTTTAGATACTCATCAAATCTAACAGTTCTTGATTATTCAGTTATTTTTTGAGCAATATCAACATTATCAGTCATTTAAAGGTGTAATCAAATATTGATTAATCTACAATGCTAAAAATAATCGTTTTTTTACACGTATTTATAATCAGGCAATACAACTTTTATTAAATAATTTACACATTTTAATAATATGTAAGTATATATTGAAGCGTTTTTTACCAAATACTTTCTGATAATAAGACATATTGCGAGGAATATGAAACGAAAATCTTACATATATAGTTCCTATATCATTTATTATTTTATTTTAATTTATAATAAACCTGGTTTTGCATCCATTCTAAGACACCCTGCTTATATTATTAAGACAACCATTTGAAGTGTGATAGATTTCATATGAAAATATTTTATATGAGCTTTATGTAAAAATTTAAAATTAAATAAAAATATAAGGGTCAAAAATAATTAAGATAACATTTTTATTACTATATTTGACATATTTTATTTATTTGTTTGAGTTTTAACGTAAGAAGAAAGATTAATGATAATAAAAATCAATCATGCGCACGGATGGTGAAAGAATTTAATAAGCAGAGTTACTAATATTAGTAAGAACATTATCCAACCACGAATGCTAATCAATATAAACTAATAATATCAATGAGATGTAGTGATATTTATTTTATGATGTAAATCTATATAGAATACAAAGTTGATATTTATAAATGAATTGATATTTTGTAAATGGGTTTGCTTATTCAATAGAAATATTTTGGAGACAAGATATTTACTGTATATTATTCAAGAATGTGTGCATATCACCTATAATATAAAGTTTTTTGGGTATATAAAAACGTCGCAATTTGTACCTAACTTCATCCATTAAAAATACACTAGGCAAACATTTTGAATATTTTCAAAAAATATTATTAAATTAATCAATTTGTTTGTTATATGTTTTTCGAAAATGAATTAAATGATACAAAGTGTATGCTTAATGTTCTTTAATCTCATGTAACATATTTTAATCTTGTTTAAATTTGAATGATACGATTTCCTATCTTTGATTTAAACAATGGATGAATATGAATCAACTGATTGGTTAAAAAGCATCATTTATCAACCATTATATATATATTTCGAACATCAAAAATGTTCGACGATTTTAATTCATGCATAGTTTAAACATTATAACAATATATTTGCAATAACTAATACATTAGTATTAAAATAGATATCTACAGTACTGATTTCGAATGCAGTTTAATATATATATCTTTAATTTTTTTTAATGTTAAATTTATTTCGTATCTTATAATGTCATATTATAACACAAATATTATTGTAACTAATAACATAATTTTTTGTATTTAAAGCAGATTAATAATTCATAACTAAGACATTTACAATAATAAGATCAGTTATAAGGTAAATTTTGACACGTTTTTGAGAACGTAATAAGTATAATTGTTGTATTATATATTAAAACAATCGTAAACAATAGTATTTTGTATTAGGCGGAATATAGTTAAATTACAAATTAATTACATTTACGTAGAATTATCAAGGATTTTAAGATACATTTGTGTTAATTATCTATCTCTAAATAATTTATTGAGAAACATCCAAAAGTTGTAATAATAAATTGAATATTATAGTTATATATGATGGTATAAATTCAAGATTCATGAATGATTATATTAATCCCTTCATACCACATATATGTATATTTTTTTATGAATACGCTGATTCGCTTTATAATGTATTTTGAAAAACTGCTCATTTTAAAATAAATGATATTATAGTATTGAGAACAGTCTTTCATAAAATAAATATTAGATTATTACTATATTAGATATAGAATTTACATATTTCTGTAAAAAATTACTACAAACCTTGTATTAATTACCCCATAATCCATTACATTAGATGAAATATCATTAAGGTCTTTTTATTTAGAGAACTATAGATGAATCCTATATGTATTTATAAAATATGCCTGTTGAATTTGTCATTGTTCTTTTGTGATATTTCCTCTGAAATTAATATAACAGGATAATGTGTTGAAAATTTAGTATAAATTAAAAATTCGTATAATTGATAGATATATGATAAATTTTCAGTATTGTCTTATCATTCACGACAGATAAATGTGTTCAATATTTTTTATATTTTTTAGTTTTTAATTCAGTTCTAATAACATCGATTGATTTTGTAATTAATTCTGTAAATTTTGATATTTGTTTATCATTTTATTGAGAAAGATTTTAAAATACTGTTTGAGTAATCATTGAATTTTTTATATATACACAAATAATTTTTGATTTTTTTACGGTTCTGTAATTATGATTAAGAAAAAACATTGTAAAATTAGATATGTTTTTATCATGTATAAAATGTATGCGTTTGTTTGTAACTTTAATCATATATTACATTAAAAAAAAATCTTTTAACATCGACTAATAAATACGATAAGATCTTATTAAAACACGAAAAAAGCTGGCTATAATACAAATATAAATTTTTATAAAAAATAATCGAAAACACAATTTATGATCAACCTCAATGTTCGCAATTCATTTTCAACAACAAACAAAATGAATATTATAACATTTAGAATCTCTGTTTCATCATAAAACCAACATTATTATAACCTAACATTAGCTACGATTATGAATATATTTTAATAAATAAAAATATTTATTGTGACAATGTCTGATACACCGGTTCGAACAAAAGTGAAAATTTGGATATTGAATAGAGTATCATTAATATGTATGAATTTATAATTTAATTTGTTCTTAATATTATATTTAGCTATACAATATTTCTTAATCATTTATAATATCAGTAAATATAGTTTATGATAATATTTAACAACGATACAGTTTATCAGATTTATATGCTATATTAATGAAAAAGTCCACTACTAATTCTGATCTAAGAGATATATTTTAAAGAATTTAATTAGAAAAATACAAAAATCGGACTAATCAACATTAACTGGCTATAAGGTAATTTAAGTACAATAAATATTAATACGGAGTAGTAAATTTTACATTTAGATCACCATACATCATCATTATAACATAGATGTAATATTATGTATCTGTATTTCTAAAATATTTAAATTTTTGAATTATGGTGTAAATCAATAGAAATACATAATTATCAGGATCGAATATCATCACGCCGATTCGTGTGATGATGTAATATAGGCCTTTTTATTTTGTTTAGACTATCCTAATTAAGACTAAATTTCGAAAAAAATTTGTATGTATTTCAAAATCAATTGGTTATTGAAGAAATCTTTAATAATATTCCTAATTAAAGTATAAGATATACCATGTAATTATTAATCTTTATTGCAGAGGAGGTGAGGATGATAAATTATTTTTGTATTTATATCATAATTTATGATGATAAATTGAAAACTAACTCAATATATACAATTCAGAATAAATATTTAAGAAGCTAACGGTTTTTGCATCAATACATGGACAGGCATCATGCGTTGTTATTTGATTAACTGACGATATAATAACACATATTTCTTTAACATGTTCCGAACAAATACTGAAAAATCTAAATCTGTATATTATATAGAAACTATTATTATAGTTATTATGGAAACTTAATATTAACAAAATCAATCTTGAATTTCGTATTGTTTTATAAGTCAACGGTTACGCTTTATGTATATCGTTCGGTTGGTAACCTTCTAAAACGCGAAAACAGCTATTATCATTATTAAATAATTATTTAAAAGAATTCATTTTTAAAACTATGATCAAATGTTATAGCATTCTTAGAAAGAATACGTTAAAATAAAATCCATAACTTAGATTACATTACTAAAAAGTAAAAGAAATTCTTGTTGACCCATTATCAATATATATAAAACCATTCTTATTTATATCACGCTTGTCCATTTAAGATATCTTCTTTTTAAATATCAAGTTAGCCCAAATTCAAAGAAAAATATAAAAATGGATGATCGTATTCAGAATTCATCATTTAATTTAATAGACAATTCTTTAATAATTTGAATGGGAATGTAATGAGGGAAAACACTGTTTCTCTTAAAAGTTAAGAGAAAAAACTTTACAAAAATCGTAAGAAAATATAAAAATATTTCTGTTTTCAACTTTTATGAGAATTTATTCGATGTGGATATGATATTCCAAATAATTCTAACTTTACGTGACCAAATCTGTTTTTAAATATTTATTTTTATCAGACAAATTATGAAAATATTTAAAAAGTTTAAATTCTAGTAATGTTAGCCAACCACAACAATTAGTATTCAAATTTTATTTGCATAATGTTTTGACATAATATTATTAATTTATATAGATTTTAAAACCTTTGAAGGCATTCTATATCACTTAACTGATTTTCACAATTTAGAATATATAAGTTCTCGCGTTTCAGTTGTTTCATCCCTACACATATTTTTGATCTTTGAATACTATAAAATCGAAAATTTTGATTATATTATATATTTCCATGAATAACGGAAACAAACATTTTTCATATTGCCTTTTTTAAATTTTCGTTAAAAAGTTCGAAGTTACAAAAAAACATCAATTGATATGGGTATTATATACATAATCAAACATCATTTAATATAATTCACCTGATATAATTTTTTTATCTATAATTATTCATCATAATGATACACACTAATTTTATAGATAAGATGTTGACAGTCCTTATCATGGTTTGTTTGGTTTCAATAATCTCCAATATTTCATTTGTATATAATTTAATGAACTAGAAAAATCAAACAACGCAATTTTTCAGCCCTTTCAACTCCACAACAAATGGTATATAAAATGTAAATAATTAATAGACATTGAATACGAAACTGAGTCATCGACCGATTTTCGAGTAAATTTATAAATAATTCGATAGACACAGTTTGGAGAGGATTCAACCGTATCTGTTGGTAAGGAGGTATGCTGATGAATAATATCTGCAGACATTCCCAAATACTGATTCCATTTCGTGGAACGATTCAAATGTATATTTAATGAATTTAATATGAGAGTTCTAACTGGGCTAAAAATGTGTCAAAAGCTTACAGGTCATCGCTGGTATATTACACTGATTAATCTCATAGAAAGTCAACACTTCATCTAATAGATCGTACGAAAATGACTTTTCCTCGTAAAACAACGATGACAATCATATGAATGAATTAAAAATATTTATCTGTATAAATATTTTTTAATGTTCATGAGTTTTCATTAACTAAATACAATATATATATATGATATAGCCAAATATGAATTTTTTGTAAATTAGAAACATTTAATCATAATTTGTGCATAGGGAATGATCATAAACCATTCAATCAGGCAGAATAAAAGCAGTTTAAACAGAATTACTGAATTATTTTTTGTAAATTAAAACTATCAAGAATTAAGATGTAAAAGAAGCGAATATTCTCCAATATTGTTAAAATATAAATCATAAGGATATCGCGATGCATCTGAAATATAAACATTTAACTTTAAACATGCTTTTTTTAATTTAAAACAAGTTTTTTCTGAAGAGTTTATCTTTTCGGGCTCTATATGTACCAAATATTATTTTATTGAAACTTAAGTGGCGTGGCTCTTATAACGATTTGCTATATATAACGGAAAATACAGCATTTGAATATATATATATTAGTTCATAAAAAGAAGAATATTAACTATTTGAATTTTAATTAACAACAAATAAGTGAATGGTTTCTGATAATCAATATTAATGTAATAATAAAAGTATTTTTATAGGTATATATTAATATATTAAAATTGAATATTATGTGAAATTAGTATTTGATTGAGTTTAGAACTATGTTATCAAATATGACATGAATATTTATTATAAATCAAATATCATAACCCATTTCTCCAGAATTTCAAAAAAAAACATATCTATAAATAATTAAATTCGATTATCCTATAACATAGTCTATTTATCAGCAGTAAAACATTCCACTTCCTTCCTTGACAACCTATTCTTTAGATATGATATCATTATTCTCATTTTCTTTTGAATTAAATTTATATATTCGAATAAATCGTGATGTTAAAATTATTGAAAATTAACATAAGTATCAAATAAATTATGAAATTTTTTCGATATAAAAAATCATCATATATCTTTAACTGATATTTCAAGCCATAATTGAGATGATGTTTAATAAATATTATTAAGTTCCAACATAGAAGAATCACTAAGTAGATAGCTTGGCTCAATTAATATATTTGGATGAAGGTAGATATATATTGATACGCCTTAAGAATTAACGTCAATCTCTTTGAAATAATAATGTAAATATAATTTTGCAAAGATTTTTACAGAATACAATGATGACTAGGCATTTACACAGTCAAAAAACTACAAATTTTAAACATAGATGCCCAAATAATTGAGGAGTATTTGGTGATAACCTAGGTAGTGATTTTGATTGATATGAGATATTTAATGGTGAATACATGAGTATGTAGAATTTTCCTATAACTGTTGATGAAATGAAATTCGATTAATGGTACGAAAAATATAAAATGAAGAGAAACACTTACTATCCTTAAAATGGGTTTAGAAACATGGAGAATGTTAAAACTAAAAAAATTTTTATTCGAGCACAATAAACCGATTAAAACACTTTTATGACATAAATCATACTAAATCTTAATTAATTTTTGAATACCAACTCCCGAGATTTTCAAATATTTCATTTATCATTCAAAGAGATAAATGATAAACATTTACCTTTACTTAGGTAAACAAAAATTATTATTTTTTGACAAAAGAAACATAATAAATTTGCGCTTATGTGATGATAAATAAATTATTATAATTTTTATAGTAATAATACTTTAACATACTATTTTTTTCATTTGTACAATAATCGTTTTTAAATCTTGTGAAATTAACAAAACGTTAATATAATTTATAATAATATCAAATCATTTAAACAATTTTCATATTATGATATGTATTAATCACTTAAAATATTTTACAAATGTTTTTCAATTCTAGAGTTTAATTAGCTAAAATTTTTGACAAAAAATTATTCGGTTAATATTAAAAATAAATCAATGTTTAATTCTAAATTTCTCCGCTCAGAGCCCTCCGTCTATAATATTTTGTTGGATTTTAAAAAATGTGTTTTGAAAGCTTCTGGCTTTTAATTAAAATATTCTCAAAAAATCATGAGAAAATGTTAATTATAATTTCTATTGAATTCTAAAAACCTATTTTTTGGTATAAATATAATTATAAAAGGTAAACTTTCGTTATTTTTCATTAAATAGATCACGCGATTTTTAAAATTTCTCTAGATTTATCTTCGCCGCGAAGAGAATTTTTTGATTATTATAACAGACATTGCCTTAACAGCCATTATAGTTGTTCTTATTATGACATATGCTTTTGAAAGAATTTTATTATCTGATAAGTCAAACGATGGTATATACCATACTGTAGTTCATTTTTATTCTTGGACAAATATTTTGTTAATACATATCGACGTCCCTTTGATTCATATGGATATTTACAAGTATCGAAGTGGAAATTAGCGGTTATCTTATCCATATTTATGATTTATTGTTCTGAAAATTTTACTAATGAAGTTAAAATCAATGTATATATTCAAAATACGAAATGCGAGATGTGTAGATTAGCTATCATCGATAATAAATCTGAAATAATATTCATAAAATTCATAGCTGATATTTTTTAAAGTCTTAATATATATCAAAATGAAAATAGGAAGGCTTTATTTTTAATATTTGTATAAAATGAAATACGTTATTGACTGATATCCATTTCTGCTGCTACATCAAAAAGTGTGCATAATATCACAAATTTAGAATGTGATTCGTATGATTTGAATTCAAAAAATAGTTTAGAAATGTTATAAACATAATGAATAACCTATATCATCTGTATTATAATTGGTAAAATATTTAAAATTATTAGTTTAATAAACCCTGATGATATATTAAGTAGTGGATTCTTTTGCTCTGCTTTTTCATTTGACTTGGATAGAACCTCAGACGATGAAAGTATGAGTATGAACATTTTTTTGTATATTTGAAGACATTTTTTGAGATTAGAGAATTTTCTGAGGTTAATATAAAATAAATTATCAATTAAAAGAATAGGTTAATGATGAGAATTAGTAAAATTATTTTAAATCTGTGTATTAATTTATCCATAAGGATTTCTAATTAATGATAAATTAATCTCGATTTGTTCACAGAAATGTAAAAATTCTAAATATTACCTAGAAATCTTCAATACATTGTATCTTATTTGAAAGTATTTTTTCGAGAATAGACTATATAATTGGCCAGTTTTTATTTTGGTAATTCGTATTTAATTATTAAACATTTCTTACTTTTTAATCAATCTTTGAAAATATCGTTTAATAATTGATACTTTGAATTCTTTCTATCTATGTTGGCGATTGTAGATATATGCCTATTCGTATCAATCAATCAGACAGTTATTTAGCAAATTTTCGTGTTTGGGTTATATATGATCGATATTTATTAACAATATAGGATTCAAAAATAAAATATTGTTCATATAATTTCAGCGATTTTTTTTTCACCTTTGGAATTAATTAATGAATTCATGAAAGCGCTGATCCTTATAAAATGCACAGTATAATTATAAATATATTTTTTTATATAATGCTTCTGACAAGTCCGCCACCTTTTTCAAACTAAAATTGTATTGATATATTGCATCCAAAAAATACTAATCCGATGAGTTAATTTACTCTACTTAGAAACACCTAATGATGTATTCTAGCAGATTACGAGTAAAGTCTTCCAATTCAGAAAGCGTAATTAATTTTGAATCCCGTAATATTTAACCTCCTATATCTGTTTCTGATTTCCGTGACTCTGGTCAACATGCATTTTACAATCCACAAGATCGTCCATTCAATGAATGAATTATTGTGGATACCTTATGAGGGCTTAAAACAGTTTTTTTCGAGTGGAATACAAGAGTTTTTTCATAATGGACAACGTGAAGTTGGACACAAAACCAATAGTGTCCATACCACGCTGAATGTAAACGTCACACGAGTAATATACCTTACACCTTATTCGTTTGTACTCGACGCAATAAAAATATTGTTGTCCAAATAGGAGAGCATTGTAAAAATAGCGTCCATGAGTTCAGACAGGGATGTGTTTAATTGAAATAAATATGCCTCGCGTTAAATTAATCATTCTGGCTATGATGATCATTACCGACATATACTAAATAGCATCATAACATATTACTAATGAAACAATTTAGCAACTACAATTATAAATTCTTTTAAATTCTAAATATTAAAAACATTTAAATGAAAAAAATATTACATACTTGATGGGGATTATATAGTATATGTTTGCGAATGTGAAGGATGAGATATGGATTTTGACGGATCTTATCAGGAATTCATATAAAGAGATTTGTTTATAAATTTATCATTAAATGATTATAGTAAATATATAGACATAATTTAATTAAGTTCATATACAATCAAACAGGTATAATACTTAAAAATTCGCTGATTTGAATTCTCGAAGACTTTAAAATACACATGCCACAAAAAATAAAATGGTAAATATATTGAAAATCACAAATTTACTGTATCAAAACATTTAATCTTCGTTTATATTTTACCGTATTAAGATATGAGCTATATCTTCGGTCGACGTATACCAAAAATTTTGAATGCTTTGAATTTTAAATGTATTATGAAAAAAGTTAAAAAATGGTGATAACCTCATCTATCTGGTCTGAAAAAATACATCCATTCACATTAAATTCAGTATCCATCGACATATAATTTTCTGTTGTTCGAGTTATGTTTTTTATTAATAATATATTTAGCGGTGTAAGAACTGTAAATGTTTTCAGGCATAATATGAATTTCATGTTTGCCAGAATATCTACATGTTTACATTAATTGATATCGATATATATCTTTTCATTTACTTTGGAAAGTTATATAATAGATTATGCTTATTATTAGTCGAATCATATCAAATCAACAGATATTTACTCATTAATATATCTTAAACATTATGAAAAAATTAGTAGATGATCTTAATCTATGATCTAAAAAATTGATAATATCTTTTAATTATCATGTTTTTATTTGAGTTTTTTAACATTTTGTTAATTGTGATGAAAGGCAGTAAATGAAACAACCAAAATTAAATCAATTATAATTGGACAAACATTCAAGTAAGATTGTTCTTATTAAAAAATACGCTTGGTGGAAAATACTAGACTACGTTGTTTGCATTCGCTAGATTTCAACATCTATGGTTTGACAAAATTTTAATATGAATAATATTTTATTAAATATTCAATTAAATGTGTCCTTAATCTGTTTTGTAATATGAATACGATTTTTATTGGATTAAAAATTCATCAATTTAAAATTATTATAACTCAGTACAGAGTTGTTTTTATATCAACACTGGCGTCAGATAAGTCAAATTTGAACCAGCTGATTATTTCGACCGTTTCCGTTTAAAATATATTTTATTCGTCTGCCAAATCGAATATGAAACCGCAAAAAAAAAAAACAGTGGCATCAAATTGGACAGTATAAATTCTTTGTTTTGACCGAATCACAGGTATAATAGTTTAATCATAGTTAGCATCAACTATGGCTAAAAAAATCGAATTGGCTAAGAAAAATTTTTTTTTTTAATAAAGTTTTGGTTAGTCTCAGTGAGTTTCATGAAATTCAATTTATTTACAAATATACAAATGGTTTAATTTTACATATAGTTTGTTCAAACTGTCATATAACTTATATATTAATACATAAATTTTAATGAAAATTCGTAAATTTAATATTTATCAAGGAATGAATACGAAGTTCATATGAGGTATATTTTTTTTATTTGAAAAATTAATTAAACAACTATAATAGCATTGCATTATGGTTACAAATGAAAATTGATATGTATCAAATTTCTTATGACCATATATTTGATAATAAATAATTATTGATTTTATCATTCTCCTATTGACATAAAACTAATTCATCAAATTCTATATATATTTTTTTGGCTATTTAATAGATGAAGATAACAATTTTTCATTCTGTTTATTAATACAGTAAACCGGTATATTTTTCTCCCTGTCATTTTTTGAACAAAAACATTTTTATTCAATTCATACTGGGATTTCAATATAATTTTTTTAGTTTTTACATCACTAAGCATGCGCTCAATAAACGCTGAATTTCAAAAAGAAAACAAATATTTGTCTACGTTTTAAGTAAAAGGAATTATTCGTCCAGTATCTTTAACTTGTGTCTTGATATGTCTTCGTTGTTTAAGTGGTGATCGATGAGATATTCGACAATATACAAAATTTAAAAGTTCATTTTTTACTCAGAGTACATATAAATAAAAATTTTTGATTTGCATAAGCTATATGATACGTTATTTATTAGGAAAAATGATCTCATGTTTGAATTTTCATGTTATGATGAGTACGAATGACAGATTTTAGTGTATTTTACCTATATATTTTTTAAATTTACTTAATTTTTCAACCATGTCTTTTTTCAATCTTTTTCAAATATTTACCCGAAATGCTGAAAATTAGACAGCGTTTCTGTATACTTTATATTCTTTGACCATTATAAAACATATCAGGTATCTTTTGTTTAAATTCTGCAATATATCTTTTACAAGTATACTATTACAATTTAAAGTAGAAAAAA
>JWZT01002018.1:305770-330105 GCA_000827895.1 Thelohanellus kitauei
CAAAAAATGTGTGTTACAAAGGTCCAACCCCAAATTCAACAGATGGCGGCTTTCTTAAAATGTCAAACTTTACCCTTTTTCCAACCCAAAATTTTAGTTATGACCGTCGTAAAATGAAATTGTAATCATAAAAGTCAAAACTAAATGAAATTACGAGAGTCATGAACTGAAGTTATCAAAAATCGAAATTGTAGTTAACAAAAACGAAATTGAAGTTAAAAGATACGAAATAGAAGTTTAAACCCTGTACTATATAAAAAATGTATTCAACATTAAGTTTTTTTAATACATATCTAAATCTTGATAATGATAAAACAGTATCTAGAAATATTTATCATTATCCATAAATGAAGAAAACTTACGAATCTAATTCTCAATGATGATTTGGGAAGGATCTTTAGTAAATATAAAAAAAAATGAAACCATTTAATATACATTAATTGTAGCAACTTATGTTCATTAAGTTCTTGTTGTCTAAGGGCATATTTTATCGATTGATTGCTTCTTTGATACTGGGCCATAGTAAGAATATGATCACGGCAATAACAGTGATTAGCAGGACGGTGAATGCAAATGAGAAAAGGACTATATTCCTTGTTGTAAAAAAATTTCTTAGTTGCACCTTGAAATACTAAGACAAAACATTCTTACTGCGAAATTAATGGAGTAACAATTGTTACTGGCTTTTGTGTATTTATGATCATCTGATTCACAAGGATGTATGAAATCAGTCGATTGAATTTGTAATGTTTTTTCGACGGGTACTTCATGAGATAGCTTGCAAATCAAAGTCGGGCATTTATAATAAATCGATATGTTAGAGATGCTAAATGCAAAATATTCAAATTTACCAGATGTAAATAATATGCGATATCCAGAAAATTCGTACATTGTGTTTTTGCGCAACCTTAATTTAAATTTTAACCCTAAATGATGTTGTGGAGCTGATGGAAAAGTATAAAATTTCATTTCACAATTACTGAATTCTATTTCAATTTCTGTGTGTAAAAAATTGCAATCAAAAATCAAGAAATATTCTATGCCTTGAGGTCTGATAACCATTTTTACTTTAGAATTATCCAAAGTTAATGATTCGATGAATTTTGAAAGGAAGTATCCTTTTGTTGACCTGAATTTATATTTCAAATTACGGATCAACCAATAATTCAAATTCAAAAAAGAGATCGAAAATTAACAAAGTTTCTCCGGTAGATATATTGAATACTTTGTTCTGGGGTTCAATAATTTCTTCGCTAGAACCTTTTAATACCAGAAATATGTGAATAACTAAAATGAGCATATTTGAGAAATACGAACAACTTATTTGATTTTGCGAAAGTTTGAATGGTTTATATCCTCAATTTAAAAATATTTGATCAAAAATACACAATTATTAATTGTGCAATCGATTACAATTTTTGAATTTTAGGATTTTTTTGCATAATATCTCAAATAATTTATCATCAGCATGCCACTCCCTAAAAGATCTGATAAATCTCTCAATCATACCTTTTAATTTATATTCCGTGAAATTAATTTGGTATATTAACAATTTAGATATTTATGATCCATAATCTAATTTTTTTGCAAAATATCATGATATTTATTTTATTTTAAACGCATGCGGCCATAGATGTAATAAGAATAATTTTGAAATGATAAAATTTTTATCGTTAATTATGACTAGTGAATAAATATTTTTTACCGTAAAATTGGATAAAATTTAAATCAATTCGTTCTATTACAGGGTTTTCATTTACTTTCGAGTATGACAAATTTACTATCTAGCATCAGTGACGTTCATCAGTGCGCACCTGAACGTTCATTACTGCGCACACGAAAACGACATACGTGATTTACGGCTACACGAGTCTAACCATTATTTATGATTTTATAATTCTATTAAATGGTAACATGAGTAAATAAGGTCCTCGCCTCATAATGAAACAACGCAGAAATTATTTAAAAATTATTCAGAGAGGTTTTCAGCAAGAAATTTTTTTGACCGTCAAAATATATGTTCGAACGGATTTTTTTCTTTACACGCATTGCAGAATTTGTTTTCCCACAAATATGACGAGTGAGGCAAATCTTTATTATAAACCCTTTTTATTAGTGCTGTCAAATCATTAGAAAATGTATTGGTAAGTGGAAACAATGTAAATTATTTAATATTGTGTTCATTCCTTTTATTTGCATATGAGGATGGGTACGTTATTTACTCATTTTCCCTCTTAATAAAATTGAAAATTAATAAATAATGGGTAGTCTCATTTTTAGCTGTACATCACGTATGTCGTTTTCGGGTGCATCATAATGAATATTCAAGTGCGCACTGATGAATGCTAAGGATGCTCGATAGTAAATAGAAACCCTGTATGTTAACATTAATGGAGATTAATAAAAGACAGCATCGATAACAATTGTAAGTTACAACGCGTACCGTTCTATTCAGTTTATATATCGGACCATTTTTTAATTTTTTTCAAAAATACAACAATACGGCTTATGCAAAGATACGCATAATACATGAATATTTACTTTTTAGCATGCGTACCTTACTTTATACCATAGGGTATTCAAAGATTGGAATTATGTGGCATATGCACCAATGAATCTTCTAAATGTTAAAGATAAGATGTGTTTGTAAAATTGGGTCGAGATATTTAGAGGTGTTCACTAAACATGATCATTCGTTGTTTGATAAAGATTAAAAATATTTTTAATTTCACTAAAAAACAATACAACTAATAGCTGCTTATTTTAATACCATATTTTTGACAATATTTTCATCGATCAGTTAATTAAATGGACAAGCTATTATTCTAAATATAAATCATCCAATATTTATTTTTTAAATACAGTAATCGTGTCATATTTTCAGACGTTGGCCCAACAGATTTGGAAAAAACTGAAAATATACAAGGTTTTTAAAACCTTGTCGTAAAATGTATAAGCCAATTTAACTTTTCTCAAAATAACACGAAAATGTATATTTCATTTAATTTTGCGCTCAAATTTACTCATTATCATGATTTGGAAAATAAATATGTTCAGTATTCACGTACTTTGATTTTAAAATGAATTAATAAATTTGTCTTAAATCCCTCCAATCGGCAATGATTCTATGATTTTACATATAGAATTTTCATATAATAGATACTGAATATTTCTATCATTCCTTTAATGCTGGGACTAATATTTGTTTCAGATGCTATCGTTTATTACGTACATACCATTGATATGAAAACAAAAATTACCGAATATTCCAAAATATACGTTCTAGTACAAAACCAAGGAATTATTTTTATGTGATAAATAGAGATTGTTGAATATTAGTTTTTACTGTATTTAAATTGATATGATAATAATTAATGTTCAAAATGTTTTTTAGATTCTCAAAAGTAATTTAAGGTGTACATCATGTTTTAAACTATTTTTAGTATAGTATAACACAAAATTTTTATGATACGTATATTTGATGTGATTTTCAAGTAGAATTTTCGCATTTTCATCACTACCACAAAATCGTCTGAATTCAGATAAAATTCGTATTGATGGTATTTTTGAACACTAGAAAGAACAAAATATTCATAATGTTTACATCTAGCATATCAAGATATTACACAAGTACACTGTTAGAATTCTCTTTTTTCGCACATGCCTATAATGACTTTTTACAAATTTCTCATATTTTAATGCGAAATTCACCCTTCTCTCTTGATTGTAATAAATTTGAAATTTGTATAAATTTAAAACAATTAGGGTATCTGGTTGCCTTTCATTGTAATGTATATAGATCAAATAGATCGTGTCGACCGTCTTCATTACATCTGAACACAATGGATCTTTCAAGTGTTTTAAACGATAGTTATCTGACTATATTAAATCATCTAGAGATTCACCGTTCTATGTTAAACCCATTCTAAAATTTAGTCTGGATATATTTTACAAATCATTTCGGAGATCATCGTATTTTAGAAAATTTTGAAAAAAACATTCCTATATGGAATCTTCATTGGATATCTATGCTCATAAGCGAGAACATGTTTAAAATTTGAAATCAATTTTTTTCTAAAATAATGGGAATCTGCAAAAAGAATTAGGTGAAAATTCTTCTTTATTAATTAAAATCAAGGTCAATAATGCCCCAATTGAAATAAATTAATGAACATTTCCAATCTGGGTCATCGTAAAATTTTGAAATCCTTAATGAGTCTAGGTGACATAAATAAGAGTTAATGTCGTAATATAATCCAAAACTATTAATCCCGCGTACAATCTAAACACCTCTATGATGACAACGCCCTGATTATTTTATGGATTGTGTTATTTATACTATCTATATCACTGTCATAGTTGATAATGGCGTATTTGATATTTTATCATAAACAACAGTATATCTATTTATCATCCAGCATAAAATACAGCTTCATAAACCTGTCGTTTATCAACTTTTCAAAGAATTTTATGTTATGTGCTCAGGAGCAAATATTTAAAATAATTTTGAGTAATTTTTTCGATTATTAACAGTACAAGGGATAATTTGTATCGTGAAAAATCTATATTTTATTCTATGACAATGTTTTCATAGATGTGAATAGTTATAATGAGTAGATAAGAGTCGATACAACAGTTTATTTTATGCAATTTGACTTTCATATATTAACTTTTTTAGTTAAGGAACCGGATCATTTGACATTCAGAATAATAAACTAGAATAAATCGTTTTTCCATAAAGATTTTTTATGAATTCATTTAACAGGAAATAATTTGTTATCAATAAATAACTACGTAATTATATATGGATACATTTTTAAATATAGATCATCAAATTTATAAAACAACTTAATAGATTTCCAGTTTTGGAATTCTGATATTTTTTACGACATTAAAAATTCTTTCTGTGTGGTTTATATTAGTATATAAATTTCATATTTTAGAGAGCTTAATTGATGTAATACCAAGGATTTTGTCAGTGAATTACCCCGTATATTCGACTCGATATTCTGATCTCATAGTTTCAATACACTAGAAATACTATATATTAATATATTCTCATTTATTTTGATAATATACACCATTTTTCATACCGAATGAAATTGTCCTCACAGAAGATAATGCTAAAAAAATCTAACTTCTCAATATTTCAATGTGAATTAATTTTCGTCAAATGGTGTATAATTGAGAAGTATATACCATCTTCCATTTATTCTTAAAATCTTTATGTCATATGAATATAATTTATTTTCCAAATTCTCATTGGATTCAAAAATGTAATATCAGTCAAAGATTCTTTTGTTCTGTTTAAGTTGAAAGAAATCACATATATTCATATCGAAATCAATGTATATTTTTGCAATATCAATCTTTTAATTATTAATATCCATCTAAGATATATTATGAATTCCAATAATGTATGTTTGAAACCTGTTTTAAACAATAGATTGACCATATTGTTTAGAATGAATATATCTAGGACATCAAGATATTAGAAATAGAGAATTTAGTATATATAAGGAGTCAACAATTTGTCAATATCTAATAAATCCTTGAAATTTTTTCAATTGAAATTTTGAATTAGTGTTTTTTTAATATAAGGTGTATAAATGGGAATTTGGCACGTTGTAAAATTTAATTAATTGCGGATATTTTCAAGATATATTTCCAAAATTAAAGAATCATCATTTTATCAATGTTAGTTGAAAAATATACGTAGAATTTTATCTTGAAACTCTAGCTATTATTAATATATTTATTTGTAATATTTTATGACATTTCTTACTGAAAGTTCGGTTTGTTAAAACAGATTATCTAAAAAAATTATATATTCATTAGCTGCTGATAGGCGTTAAACAATTTAAAATTGTTGTATGTATTTTTCTTATTAGTAACGTCTGAAAAACAATCAGATTCTATCTATTATATCTGATATTAATCTATGAATATTTATCAGTTATTTTTATTTATATATATCTATCTCATTTTTCGTGGATAAATGTGATTCTAATTGTAAAATTTGAAATTTTGCTCTGTAATATAATGTACCAACATTGTTGATAATATTAATTCGATAATATATTTATGGCCGACGAAAAAATATGACTAGTTGATTTTACTTGAATATTGTTTCAGTATATCATTTAGTAGAATTGTTGATATTATGTATTCCTAGTGTATAAGCAGCAACGATTTCTCATATTATGAGAAAATTTAAACCCATTAGCTTATAGAAAGATGCAGGTTATATTTGAGTTTTTTACCGTATAATGTGCTATATTGACTATAAACCATATTGTTTTCCAAAGTGTTAAACTTGATGGGTTAAAATAGGGGGGCATTTATATATACACATTAAAATTTTATTGAAAATTTAGGTGAATCGGCTTATATACTAGTGCACTTTATACCCCCGAAACTAAGGTATTTTAAAGCAATGATTAGGATAAAAAAACTTTTTGTTTAGTTTTTGAAAAGATGTATTTATTTTTGATGAGAGGTTGCTTCTTGCATTATTTACATATTTTGCAGAGAATCGTAAAATATAATTCAATTAATTTGAGATTTTTAATTCTGATATATATTTTCATTATTTATTGTCTAAAAAATTGAAAGGTGAGGCACAACCATTATATGCAAAAAAATTTTTACATATATTATGACAAATAGGTGCATAAATTACGATGAATGATTTATCACATCATAAAATGCATTAATTTTATTTAGAGCATGCCATTCAGAATGTAAATACGTTTCATCTGACAATTAAATATTTTTATGACACAAGGATGAAAGAATCTAATATATTGAAAATAATGTTTGAAAATTCAAAGATTTATCCATCGTTGATACTGCGAATGGTAATGAATTTTATTGGTAATATATTTCAATTTACATTTCGTAAAGCATTTCTCATCAAATCCTTTTAGATTTAGGTGGATTGGGAAGTTCTACTAAAATATTTTTTTAGGATAACCGTTATTTATTTCTGAAGCAATATTAGTTTTATGATTTTCATTTCTTCATCTTTACATTAATTATTACTTTTTGAATATTTACGATGTTTTAATTATTTTCAATATTTCTACAACCACTCAGAATATATTTTTTTGAAGTCATTTCGAAAAAAAGGCCTTTTCATATGTCTTAAAACATTTACAATACGCTTTGAAACTGTTGATTAGTTTGAAGCAAAAATAAAATTAATATAAAAACCCTATGTTAATTTCGATCTTATTCTGTTCCTCCATATAACAATTATCCTTAAATAGTGAATAGCATTAATATTTCGTAATATACAGTAATTATCGTTTCCATTTATCTTTTCATATGCACAATAAAGATGAAATTTAAAACAAAGTCAGGCCTTCTCATTAAATGAAAAAATTGTAGTGTGTTATTAAAGGAACCGATCATGAAAATTCATAAAATTTATGTCCTAGTCTAAATGCTGTTATACGTAGATGTAACATCTCAATCGATATTTCCATATTTAAATACAAAAATATAAAAGAGCCAACTAAAATAGATTAATAGAAACAAATATATCTCGTCTAAAGCACGTATGGAGAATCAAATGCACTATCCTTTTTAAAACTGAAATCAAAGGAATCTTGCGATTAATACAAAATTTTAAATACTTTAAGACAGTTCGTACATCATCAGACAAATATAAAACCATTCACGTGATTAAAAATGCATAGATGATAATTTTCTGATGGATACTTTTGTTATTTGATACTGAATGATAGATTCCATACATTTGTATACGATTTTATCATATTTTTAATCTTTAATATGAATTTTAAAGTCAAAATTAATTAAACTTTACATATTTATTTGCATAAATATTTTAAACATTAATTTCATGAAATTATGAAAGGATTGCTTAGTTTTCATGTTAATGCGAGAACAATTTATGTTTTTGACTATTGTTAACATATCATTTTAATCCCTGTCTATTTCGATGTATAGATTCAAAATCTTATCGACCAATAGCAGAACTTTTTCATGGTCAACTGTCATTTTTTCAAAAATATATTTAATATTAAATGATTCGATGTTGTTTTTAATATCAATATTTTTAAAATGTCAGCCTCGAGAACGAAGAAACTAATTAAGCATTTTTATCCGTTGAGAAATAAAATTTCTCGTAATTAGCTATCGTCATTGACCTAAGCTTTTTCAAACTTGGTTTAATGGGACGAATCTTTGAATATTAGATTTAAGAAGTAAATTACTGTGTAATCCACATATTAAATAATCTATAGAATTTAATTCTGTGCGCTTGGATGGGCATTGTATCTGTTCAATGAAATCTGATATGTTTTCTTCGGTATTTAATTGTACTTTTAGTACTATGAGCCAGAGTCCAATCTTGCTGATATGTAAAATTATTTCCATAAAGTTATCTAATCTGAGAAAATAGGTTTTAATTTCATTTTTTCTTTGAAAAAAAATCATCATCTATTTTAAATACATGATGAACAAAAGTATCGCTCATATTTCTATGCTAATATATATATCTAAAGAATCCATCAATTATTTTAATGAAAACATGGCAACTCTTCAAATGATCATTCAGTATGTATTTCTCATATCATTGACTCTTTAGAAGAATAGGCACGATTTTTTTGAGAATTAAGTTGTAAACGAAGAATTAAACATTTTTCGTCGGTAAAAAAATATTTATCTTAGTTAAACCAAGCAAGAAGTGTTCTTGAACAGTCTGTTTTTTAATTAAATGTGGTTTAAGTTGTGTTATCTCCATTCGCTATTTAAAACCTTGTATATATAATATTTTTTCAATTCATCGTACAGAGGTTTGTGTAATATAATTTATACTGGATATTTAATGAATGCATCAGTCTCTACCATGCGAATATTCATGACAAATTCGTTCATTTTACGTCATATATATTTATGTTCGTCGCAAACGATGATCATATACCGATCACGTGTTTTAAAATGATAGAGCTTGTTTGATTCATATTTCTAAACAAGCTATCTATTGGGTATTTTGTCCTTATTCTCTGTTGAAATAAACACATCAGCCTCAAGAATTTCTCTTTGATTTATGCACTAAAATGCGTATTCTCATCCTGTCTTCATCGAAAATAATTCTGTACGCCAGCGCGATGGAGTACTCTATTATCGATTGAAACTAGAATTTTTTTTTTTATCATAATATTGCATTAATATAGGGTTCATTTATATTTAGATAAACTGTGTTATATACCAGCTAAAAATATCATTTGAGGCGATTTTGATGCATGATATGTAACAGACTCAACACTAATACAAAAAATGTATAAACACAAAGTAATATCTAATGTTTATATGAGGTTTATACACTTAATCTTTCATTAAATAAATTTTTGATTGCTATATGTCAAAAGTTTAATATGCCAAAAAATTAAACATTTCTATAATGGTAGAATATTTTGGAGATTATTCATTAAGAATATACAACTTTAATTTATATTATCTGATTTACCTTGCTAAATATGAGGGTGTCACATATTTTGAAACATGCAGTACATAAAATAATTTGTTTATTTTATACATTAATTTGTTCTATATTATTACTATTGCTTATAATCATATAATTCGGATGAATTTCTACTTTTGATACTATGATCAATTCTTTGAGTATCTTCACGTAAACATTTATCGATTATTTTACATATATCTCCATGTTATACAGGGTAAATTTGTCACATAAAATTTAGTATGAAGATTTATTAGTTATTTGTTCGCATATCGGTTAATTTATTTTATTCAAAGCGTCTACATGATTTTGTCATTCAATCCTATATGTATCTTTGAGGTATCAGTCAACTAAAGTAAATTTTTTTTTGATAAATAAAATTTATTAATTAGTCGAAAAAAAAACTGTAAAAATAGATATCTAATTTGTTTTTAGATCCTATTATAATACAATTCGAAAATTTATTTAAATTATTATGATCTCAAAAAAAGTAGTTATTTAGTTGGGCGATGATGATTTTAAATGATTGACTAAATTTTCATTTGTTTAATATTGGTTAAGAAGATTTGAATCAATAATCAAATACGACGTATTTGGAATAAAAATCAGAAACATCGCATTTCTGATGATATATGATTATTATATAAAAAACAATGATAATTTAATCTTAATAGACCACAACTATTATCCGAATTTTCAGATATAGAAACATAAAGATTTCAAAATATGTGTTTTCGTGTTAATTTATTAGTTTATTTAAATTAATAAATCTTCAATTAGATTTTTTTTCGAATTTGCGTATTCTGGGACTGAGATTCGAATGAGACTAACAGTAAGAAACGGAATTAATGTGACAAAAGAGAATAATACTATCTAGAAGATACGACCTAAGAATTTTAACGACCTTGATAGTACAACCTACATCCGGAGAATTAGGATTATTGCTTCTCCGAATTTCTTTAGATATTCTTGAGGGTTCGATGAGGCTCTCTGGAAGCTTTGGTTAAACATATATATATGCTTTCACCATAATAAAGTATATCATTCGCGGGCCTTATAAACCATGGTCAGAACCCTTATATATTGGCTCATTCAAAAAGGAACGCTCAATTGTTCAACTACAATAATCATGAATATACACGAATTACGTAAAAACACAGTAAAAAAAATATCTTATTTTTCACAAGAAAATATAAATGAAATCGAAAAATTCAATATTGCGCAAATATATTTAATTAAGGTATATGTGCTCAATTGTTTAATATATTTAAGCATCGACTGTTCATTTCCTGTTTTTCTTGGATTTGCAACGAATATGATGTAAAATCAAAACAGTTAAAGTCGTCGCCACCACCGCAAATCCTATTGATATAATTGTAATATTCCTGGCAGTCATGAATTCTCTGAGCCACTTCAAAATCTGATCACAAAACTACATACTTGAGAATGGTTATCTGAGCAAATAACTGTCGCATTTGAGTATTGACGACCATCCAATTCACAAGGATAAACCAAATCATTCGCTGTGAATGATCCTTTAATTTGAACCAATTCATCATTACCTAGTTTACAGAATTTCTTGAAGCAATGAAAATGAATGTATATATCATATATACGTAATACAAAATAATTCTGCAGCGGTTTCTCCTATACTAAATGTAATTCGATATTGAGAAAATTCATAGCTGGTATTTTTGTGCATTTTTAATTTATATCCAAAAGTATATTCGTAGTCTATCTTTTCTGGATTCCTGAAAAACATGACATGGCATTGACTGATTTCAATTTTATCTTCAGTATTCAAAATTTTGCAATTTATCACCGACCCATAATCATATTCTTGATCTTTGAATTGGATAATTAATTCTGAACTGTTCAAATCTAATGATCGGACTTTTGTTTGTGAAAAAATTTGACTATATTTCCTGATTTCATAGTTAAATTTACCATCCATCTGATAATTCAATGTAGAAATGAGCCTGCAATGTTAAAGAACTATTTTCAATAGATAGATTAAATATTCGACTTATGGATTTATCTTCAGTCGACGGGTATAGAATCAGGATTACATCAAGCAAGTATATGAACATCCTTTGTAATAATTGGAGGACTTGCATTGAGAATATTGCAATTTATGAAATTTATATATAGTTAAAATTCAATTATCAAGTATTGGAATATGATAAAATGTACAAATTTTATACATTTTTTGTAATATATTGTGATAAATTATACAAGTCTCAAGTTAAAAGCGTTCAAAATCAATCTTTTGATATAAAGGTATAATTTCTCAACCACGCCCCTATATATCATCCTTATGTTTCATCATTATCTTGTATTTATTTGTTTGAGAATATTTACACCTATTTTAATTAGATTTTTTTTTTTATACATTTGTTACTATATATTAAACGTGAGTCTTTTTAGAATATTAAAAAAAATATTAAAAAAAAAACTGACAAGCTATAATTGATATTCAATATGGTTATCTACGTTTAGATGTCGACGGATTCCCTCATTCAAATCCATAAAGATTTCAAGCGATCAATTTTTGATTTGAATTTCTTGATTTAATTCTGTTTTTTCAAATGAATGTTGTAGTGTTTCCTTTTAACATGTCTAAATATGCGATAATTATACTCAAAATTAGTAATTATAATTTTTCTATTAAATTTAATAATTTACTTTAGGAAGATCTGTGTTTTATGCTTAAAACATATCCAGAAAACGACTTAAAATAGTTAACACGAGAATCTAACAGTCTGATCTTAAGAACACTGATGATATATTCTTTATAAATATGAATTTACGTTTTATAAAAAAATTCTTGGAATGTCAATGACAGAAAGTCGTATATATCAAATTTAAAACAGCCTATTGTTGAAATATATGCTTCTTTAACTTTTTTTAACATATTTAAAAATGTTTTCAACAATTAGCTTTTTGTAAAAATAAAGATTAATTTATCCTAACAAAAATGTAATGATTGTGAATGTTTAATAAATTTTATATGTTAAAAAATAGGTAAAATTTTCATTACTCAACTTTTATTAAAGTATATCCAGGTCAAATTTCATCGAGGAAAGTATAATTAATTAAATGATTACATTTATTGAGAAAAATCTATTTACAAATGTACAAATTCTCTTTGTAATAATTTTCAATAGAATTTTCTGATGTATATAGAGCACCGTGATATTAGTCGCTCCCTAAATTGTCAAGGCCATATTTGGTTTGTATTTATATAAGACGCTTAGTTCAGTATTTAGAAAAAAACCGATGACTTATATCAAAGAGAAGTGAGGTAAAATACAAAAAACTGATATATTATTGCCATAGTTGTATGAGCCTCAGTCTTCAAATTTTTGGATAAAAGGGTGAATTTATACAACAAAAATACAGTTAGATTCATTTTTTAATTTTCTTATTACACTTAAAGTTAGTAGACATCATACATATTGTTTTGGATGGACTAAATTAAAAAAAATAGATATTCTTTTTAACAGTCAATAGAGACCAAATGGATTTTTTATGTTTATTTACTCGAACTTCGCAAAATCGTCTATCAGGGCAAAATTATATTCTAATTCGTTTATAATGCTCTAAGAACCATATTCTGTCATTATTAAATTACAATTGGCGATATTTTCGAAAATATATTTTGATTATAATATTACATCTCAAAAACAACTCATGTAAAAAATTTTATAGCTTAAAATGTTAGGCTGTGTATATTAATATTATACACGATTACAATAAGACGGTGAATCAGATAAATTAAGAGATATGTTTATAGGAAATCTTTAGAGTATTCTCTGATGTATGATTGTCATATTTAAAAATACATTAAATATCCCTAAGGGTCGTAGAGTTAGTTAAAATACGAACTTTCTGTGGATATTTTGCATAAAAGTGACCAAAATACACTCTGTCATTCATACATACGCTATATGATTTTCATCACTAAAATATCTGTTATTGCGAAACGAAGGATTTAATAGATTATCTTGAGCTCTGATTTTTTGTTTTCTAATTCGATGAGACACGTAATAAAAGGGTATATATATATTTTAAAATGACAGTCAGAAATTTATATAGAAAGTTTGAATGTTTAATTTATGATTTGTATTAAAAATCATACCCTCTGTTACGAAACAGGACGTTTTGGCGGAGAGGTTTTGGCGCAGGGAGGTTTATCGCAACTATGTTGCTTTCCGTCGCGATTACCAACTCACAGTTGCTTTGAAATCGTTGCGACGTCGTTTTTTATTTATCTCCTCTAACTTTGCCTTAAATATTGGGCCGTATATTTTTACGCCTTTGCCACTTAGAATAGAAAAACATTGATCTAGTTCTTCTTCGACCTCTGGATCCTTCCATTCGCGTTTGCTTTTGAATATTCTTGATTATCATTCTCGTAACACAAATATTTGACACCGTTGACTTTCTTGTCGTAAAACACGCGATATGGTAGATTTTGATACAGCAGTTATCTCAGCGAGCCGACGATTACTTTTGTTAAGTGGCTGTCTTTTTATTATATCTAGCAAAGAAATTTTACTGGAAAGTGTCAAATCATTTCTTGGCATTTTACGATGGGTAAAATTTTAGAAAAATAGAATTGTAAACAAATAAGTTCATGCACTGTTCGTGTGCGAGGTGTATTGGTTACTGGATAAAATCGGCGTATGTAGCGTCTACCATCTTTGAGACTACACATCAAATCCAATTACTGTACATATTTTTTCTTGAGAATATATTTAACATAATATGTACTGTGATCTTAAATTTACTGTTCCAATAAAGCGGAATTTTCTCTCGATTAAACGTATAAATTTACTATTGGTTTCTTGGTTTGGTTTCTGTTCTTTGAGATTTGTCCCAATAATACAGTGTCACAATTAAGCGGAATCGACTGTATTTATCCATCGTTGAGACTGTGAATGGTTGATGTTAATGAATTTTATTGGATAGATATTTGAATTTATACATCATAAAGCATTTATCGTCAAATTCATTTCAATATAGGTCAATTAGGATATTATACTAAAATATTTATGAGGATTACCGTTATTAATTTCTGTATCTACATCAGCTTTCTGATTTTAAATTCTTAATCTTTACATAAATGATAACTTGTTGATTTTTTACGATGTTTCGATTATTTTAAATATTTCTTAAATTTCTTAGAATGTATATATTTATTGAATTTCTGTGAAAAAAAAGGCGTATTCATATTTGTATTAGAACATTTACAAAACGGTTTAAAATTGTTGATTAGATTCAAGGATAAAAAAAATATTACTAGTGTGAACCCTGTCTTATTTTATCCCTTTTTTTAATATAACAACAATTATCTCTGATTAATGACTAGCGATAGTGTTTTGGAATATTCAGTAATTATCGGTTCCATTTCAATTTCATATGTGCAATTAAGAGTAAATTTAAAACAAATTCTAGTCACCTCATTTACGAAAGAATTTGTCGCGTATTATTAAATGAATGAATTCTAAAACCTTTACAGACTTTATATCCTATTTAAATCGTGTTCTGCGAAGATGTATCTTCTCAATCGATATTCATAAAATAAGCTGAAAAAATATAATAGAGCTCTCCTTAAGAGATTATTACAAATAAATGTATCTCATGTTTAGCACATATGGAGAATTTAATTAAATACTCTATATAAAACTGCTGTTACCAGAATCTGATTATTCATCCAAAATTTAAAACTATATTAGAAAATTATGTCAAAGTCATCTAAACTAAAAAAATTATAAAGGTGATTCAGAAATACTAGAATATAATTTTCAGATTGATACTATTGTGCTTAGATATGGAATCAAGATTCCATACCTATGGATGATATTTTAGAAAAGTTAAAATTTTTATAATGAATATTGTATGTCAACATCAATTAAACTTAATATATTCATTTGCAAAAATATATGAAACATTTATTTCACGGAATCAAGAATAGAAATCTAAATTTCCATTTTATTTATTGAAAATTAATGGTTTTGACTGCCGTGACCAACTTTTTATTTTAAACTTGTCTATTTTTATTTTTTCGAAATCTCTTCGACCAATAGCTGAAATTTAATATAGTTTACTGTAAATTTATCATTGTGCAATTGAATATCAAATGATTCTAATTATTTTTTTTTGAATTTAAAAATAATATTAAAAGTGTCAACCTATTGAGAGAGTACAATAATTATGACTGTTCTTACACTATGAAATACATCTTCACGTATCATTTTATCGATATTTGCCAAAGTATCTTCAACTATCATTTAATAAATCGATGATTTGAATATTAGGATTATAGAAAAAAACCACTCTTTAATCAAAATATTAAAAAGTCTAAAGACTTTTATTCTATGCCCTTTAATGCGCATTTGATCTGTTCAATGAAACCTCTTCTTTTTATAAGGTATTTCATTCAATCCTAAGTACTGTGAGCGAGAGTGCTATCTTGCTGAAATGTAAAATTTACTGCAAAAAGTAATTTTATCTTATAAAATAGGTGTTAATTTTATAGTTTCGTGGAAAATAAATCATAATTTATTTTGATTGCTTGATAAACAAAAATATCGCTCATATTTCCATGACAATATAAATCGAAAGAATCTGTTAGTGTTTGTGAAGACATGGTTACGCTGTAAATAATCATTCAGAATTTATAGAACGTGTCACGAACTCATCAGAAGAATTGGGACTGTCATGCTGAGAGTTGCGTTGTAGGCCAAGAATTATAATATATAGTCGGTCAAGCAAATATGTTTTTAATATATTATTTAAAGTTAGCAGGAATATTTCTTGAATAGTCTGTTCTTTATTTCTTTGTGTTATCAGTTTTGTAATCTTCACTCGCTTTTAAAACATTGTATCTATGAATATTTTATCAATTCAATGTATAAAAATTCTTTTATGTTTAACAGGATATATAATGATTGCATCAGTGCAAACAAGGCGATTTTACATGATAAATTAGTTCATTTTACGTCTCTAATATTTTATTTTTCGGAAAACGATGATCATTTACCGATCGCGGGTTTTAAACGATAGAGTCGGTTGTATTCATATTTCTACCTAAGCTATATATTTTGGATTTCGACCATTTTCTAAATTGAAATTAAAGATCATGCTCATGAATTACGCTTTGAATTCGGCACGTAAAAGCATATAATCATTCTGTCTTCATCAAATATTTTTAGGTACACGTTCAATTAAGAGTACCTTAATATCGATTGTAACACGAATTATTGAAAATAACAATGTCGCATTCAAAAACGGTTCATATATATTTAGATAAAATGTGATATTTACTAGCTCAAAATGAGATATGAAGCGATTACGATGCGCGATATATCATAAACTGAATCCAAATATACGATACCATATATATTGAAAATAATATCTCATTATTTCAGAAGGTTATTAGACATGTATCCTTCATTAAATAAATTTTGATTACGATAACTAAATCGTATATAATGCGAAAACATTCCGATTTTGTATAAAGTAAGTATATGTACGAGAATATTCATTTATAATTTAACAAATTTTTCATTAGATTTACCTGATTTAACGTGCTAACTAAAAGGTTGTCACATTTATTGGGACACGGTTAAAAAAAAAATTATTTTATACATTGATTTGTTTTCTGTGTTTTTATTCGTCATAGTCATATAATTCCAATATATCTATACTTTTGAAACAATGATCAATTCTTTGAGTATGTTCACGGAAACACATCGATTATTTTACATCAATCTTCATGTTTTATCCGGTAAATTTATCAAATTTAATTTAGTATAAACATTGTTTCGTTTTATGCACAACTCAGTTCCTTTATTTGATCCAAGGTGTCTTTTTGATTTGGGCACTCATTAGTCTCTGAATCTTAGAGTTATCAGCCCACTATATAAATTTTTTATAAATAAATCATATAAAATTACTTTAAAAATTCCTATATAACTAAATTATTTGTGAATACTACTATAATATATTTAGAAAAATTTTATTTATAATTATTATCTCAAATATGAAGTAGGTGTTTGGATTTTGCGCAGATGATTTTTGATATTTAACAAAATATATTAACTTTTTGGATAAATAGGTTTATATATTTTAATAGAATTATCTGATACGACGTATTTGGAATGTAATCATAAATATCGCATTTCTCATGATATATGATTTTTATAAAAAAAAAAATTATAATTTAATCTACACAGACTATAACTTTATTCCGAATTTTAAGAAAAATATCATGAAAGATTTCAAAATTTTTGGTTATGGGTTATTTTATTAGTTAATTTAAAGTAATAAATATTCAATTGATAAGAATATGTAAAATATTCAATTATATGTTTGATTCGAATTAGAAATTCTGTGAATGAGATTCAAATGAGACTAACAGTAAAAAACGTAATATATGTAACTATAGAGAATAATACCATCTAGAAAATACGACTAACGAATGGAAAAGACTATAATTAGTACAACAGTCATCCGGTTGATTATGATTAACTCTTCTCCAATGTTCCAATATGTTTCTGGTAGGTTCGATGAAGTTTGAGCAAGGTACAATGGTACTACTGTGTGATTCGATCACATCTCTCCCCTTCAAAAATCGAACACTATTTTTATTCATAAATCAAGTAATCGATACAGGCTCTTACTATGTCTTGGAACATTCGACAGACATAAGACTAAATGTGCACTAAAACCTCTCACAGGGTTCGGTAGAGTTTTAATAATTTCGATTTTGACATAACTATGTTCTCAATGGTCGTTGTGAGAGATAAACTCATATCAGAGAGCTTGTGGGGACGTTCTGAGCCAAAGATATGGCTATTAGCTCTTACTCTCTTACCCGTTAATCAAGAGTTTCCCATCTCTTATGTATTTTTTCAGGAAAAACCACACCGGGCCGATCACCGCTATCACTAATGTAACGACTGAGAATAATACTGACTAGAAGATACGATTAACCAACGTAAAAGACTTTGAATTGTACAACAATACCCCGTTGTATAAATATTAGTGCTTCGTCAATGTTTCATAGAGTTTCTACTGGGTCCGATGAGGCTTCTGGAAGGTTATGAGTAACTAAAATTTTGCTTGTATCAGAATAAAATATATCATTTACGGGTCATAGATAAATATGGTCTGAACACTTTAATATTTACATCATGGAAATAGTAACTCACGATTGTTCAATGATAGTAATCATGAAAAACACGAATTACGAAAAAATAGATCCAAATCAAATATCTTAGTCTTTTAAACAGAAAATAAAAATAGAATCAAAAGATTCAATATTGCGCACATATATTAATTTAAGGTATATGTACTCGTTTATTTAATATATTTCAGCATTCACTGTTCATTTCCTGCTTTTTTTGGATTTGCAACGAATATGATGTACAATCAAAACAATTAAAGTCGTCGCCACCACAGCAAATCCTATTCATATAATTGTAATATTCCTGGCAGTCATGAATTCTCTAAGCCGCGTCAAAATCTGATCACAAAAGTACATACTTGAGAATGGTTATCTGAGCAAATATCTGTCGCATTTGAGTATTGATGACCATCCAATTCACATGGATAAATCAAATCATTCGCTGTGAAAGAATCCTGAATTAGTACCAAATTTTCATTATTTGGTTTACATATTTGCGTGAAGCATTGAAAATGAATGTATATATCATATATACGTAATACAAAATAATTTGCAGCGGTTTCTCCTATACTAAATGTAATTCGATATTGAGAAAATTCATAACTGGTATTCTTGTGCATTTTTAATTTATATCTAAAAGTATATTCGTAGTCTATCTTTTCTGGATTTTTGAAAAATATGACTTGGCATTGACTGATTTCAATTTCATCCTTAGTATTCAAAATTTTGCAGTTTATCACCGACCCATAATCGTATTCTTGATGTTTGAATTGGATAATATAATCTGAACTGTTCCAATCTAATGATCGGATATTGATTTCTGAATACATTGCAGGATATTTCCTGAGTTCTTAGTTAAATTTACCATCCATCCGATAATTCCATGTAGAATAGAGCCTGCAATGTTAAATTATTATTCTCAATAGATAGATTAAATATTCGACTTTTTGATTTATCTTCTTCACTTGAAGCGTATAGAATAGGGATTAGTTGAAGAAAGTATATGAACATCCTTAGTAATAATGGCATGACTTGTATTGAGAATATTGAAATTTCTGGAATTTATTTTGTTAAAATTCAATTATCAAAAAATGGAATATGATCAAATGTACAAATTTTATACATTTTTGCAAATTTTGAGATACATTATACAATTCTCAAGTTATAAGAGTTCATATTCCAACCTTTTGATCGAAAGGTATAATTTCTCAATCACACCCATATACATAATCCTTAAATTTCATCATTATATTTTATGTATTTTTTAGAGAATATATAGACCAAATTGATAAAATTATATTGATAGATTTTTTTATATTATATACTCGAGTTTTTTTAAAACATTTTAAATAACAAATATGACAAAAACTCATAAATCTATAATTGAAATTTTAATGGTCATCTCCGTTCGGATTTAGTCTGATTCACTCATTTAAATCCACAATGTTTTCATGAGATCAATTTTAAATTTGAATTACTTCATTTGAATTAGTTTTTTCAATAATTATTTTTGAGTATTTTATTTTAAAATGTCTTAATATGCGATCATAAACTCAAAATTCGTTATTATTATTTTTTCTTTTAAACTTAATTGTAAATTATAGGATGATCATAGTTATTTTCGTCAAAAAAATCACTAAAATATAAAAATATTTAACACCAGAATTTGACGATCTCATCTTAAGAACATAAAGGATATAATCTCAATAAACATGAATTTATATTTGGTAAAATCAAACAAATTTAATCTGATAATTTACGTATATAAAAATTTCTTCATATCGAATGGATAATATTGTATTCATTAAATATTTTATTCTGTCAGGCTTTTTATGATATTTGAAAAATGTCTCAAAGAATTAGCTTTTGTAAAAATTAAGATATTCGATACATAGTTACAAAAATGTAATGATTGTAAATTTATAATATATTTTGTGGTCACAAATAGGTAAGATTCCAATTTCTCAAATTCAAAATTAAGTTTATCGAGGTCCAATTTCATCTAACAAAATATATTTAAATAATCATATTTGTTGAGAAAAATCTCTATAAATGTCCAAATTCTCTTTGTAATATTATTATACAGTAATTTCTGATGTATAGAGAACACAGTAATATTAGATGATTACTAAATTGTTAATAAAATTATATTTTGTGCTTCTGTGGGACGCTCAGTTCATTACTTTGAGAAAAAAACCGATGGCAAATAGCAAATAAAGCACGGTAAAATTCCCAAAAATTATATACTTTCGGAAAATTGTGAAGATTGATCGGTTTTGAAATTGTTCGTAAAATGCGGAAACTTATACGACATTTACAAAGGTTAGATTAATTACTTATTTTCTTATTAAACTGATGTTATTACATTATACATGTTGTTTGGAATTGACTAAATTTAATAAATGAAAATTTTTTTTACCGTCAATAGAACAAAAATGGAGTTTTTATTTCTGTTTACTCGCCTTTTGCAAAATCTGTTATTTGAGTGATAAATTATATTCATAGGCATATTATAGAATGCTAGAAGGACAAAGTTTTGTATTTTAAAATTCAAGTTGCATGTATTTTCGAGAAAATATTTTTATTGAATAATACATCTCGATAAAATCTCATGTAAATAACAAAAAACATGTTATCCTTAAATATCAAGCTGTCTATTATAAATATGATACGCATTTATCGATTACAGGAAGGCTTTGAATAAGTTAATACAAGATATATGTTTATAGGAAATCTTTAGTTTATGCATAAATATATGATGACCAAATTTTCTTACATATCATATATCTCTAGGGGTTGCCTAGTTTTAGATTAAAATGAACTTTTTATGGATCATTTCCACACGTGTGACAAAAATATATTATGTCATTATAACATCTTCTGTATGATATTATTTTAATAAAATATCTGTTATATAGAAACGAAGGATTTAATAGATTATCCATTGACCCGTATCGTTGTTTTATAATTTAATGAGGCCTTTAATAAAAGTATATATTTATCTTGAAATTACAATCAGGAATTTATCTAAAAAGTTTATATCGAGAATTTATCATATTTTGTATCAAATATATCCCTCTATTATGAAGATGTCTAGACGGCAAAAGATTGTAACACAAAATGATGAAAAATTTAAAAAAACACAATGAATTTTATACGTCACCTGAAAAAATTGTTTGAAGTCGAAAATTTATTTCATTGTATAAATTATAAAAATATTTTTATTCAAAATAATTTTATTACTGCATAACGATATTACTTAAGTTTTAACTATATTAATGCTCTTTTCTAAAAATTGGACCATATTCAAAAATACGAATAACGTCGAGAGAATCATATATGAACTGATTTATAAAATTTAAAATTAACAATGGCGTATTACAGACTATTAGATATTAAAAAAAATGCAGATCTACCCAATATTATAAAGATAAAAGCATTATTACACCATTTAGGCGTCAAAGAATTAATATGAAGAAATTAATTATTTCGAATTTTCGACCAAGAACATATGGGACGACATTTGCAAAAATGCAACCAGACGTTGAATTTTGGCAATATTGTCAAACTGAACGAAAGATATATGCTGATAAATGTTTTAACAATGTTCTAACGATAGGCCTTTTATTCTAATCGTATAGATTCATTTAACTATTCATAAAGGTCACTTGGGATGATTTCCGTTGATTCATTGTATCAACTTCCATCCTCGTTTGGGTAGTGTGATGAGAGAGGTCTTTTTACCAAAATATTTCCATTTCAAAAAATAAACTCAGTTTGACAAAGATGTGATAATACGTGGTTAAAATATGATTTAGTGGTTTCTATTTTTCAAAAAAAGTAACTAATCACGTAAGATTATTTTACATAGTTTAAAAAATGTTTTTCGAGTGATATCAATTATTTTTGGATTAAGTGTCTCAAAAATATAATAAAAGTGTTCATGTTATACTCATTTACTGAATCTTAATTTAGTGAGATCATCACAATGTCTTCTCGCGCATTTCTAATTCTCTAAAGAAAGGTAATGCGTGAATAGGCCAATTAGGTATTTTTCTCAATCGAGTTCTTCGAACTCAAGGGATTTATCTATCAACAAAAATTATTGTGACATTTAATCAAGATTATTATTAAGACTCTGAAATAGTCATATCAATTTCAAGTAATCTTATGCCATCGTAGAATATAAACGCATCATTCTGTTTCAAGATCGTGACTATTATACAGGCTTCACTCCTTGATTTTAAAAACTATTGGCATTTTGTACATATAAAGTGCTCAAACGTTGATAAACCACAGACTTGAAATCCTCTGAAATGCCCTATGTCCGATATAATCAGGAAAGAAAGGTCAACGATTAAATTCTTTTATTATACCTGAGGTTGTATAAGCAAGGGTGTTCAAATTTTGTGTATAATGGCGGTATTCTATAGATATGAATGTATTTTTTCAGAAATTCTCAAATATGAGAATCTTTTGTGCAATGAATTTAAAAGAGAGATTAGAAATTAAATAATACAAATTTTCTATTAATCATTTGTGATTCAATCATATTTAAGTTAATTCAGGTGTTTTTAATAATATTCCAGGTTTATTTGATTTTTTTCAAAAATATTTGTTCATTGTATAAATGTACGAACGGACTATATATTGAGAAAATCATTTGAAATTTTTTTATTACTGCTTATTCTCATTTTTTTATGTATATTGTGATTTCTGATAAATAATTCCATTATATTTCAAAAATTTTACACATAATTTCCCTTCGAGAATTACCCTAAATATTAATTACAATTCTTTTGTATCTAGCATGCGTTTTTAAATACTTTGTTCGGAGTTTTACATTTTTTTTTGAATTCAATAGATTTTTAATTTATAAGATTTTATTTAATGAAGAGAATCCTTTTCGATTTATCTTTTAATTAACATTGAAAATAAATATTTTTCTTCCCACGATTACTATTTTATTCAATAAAAATTAATTTCTAATTTAGTATAAATTTAGGTGACATGTAGGATCTTTTGATCTATTTTATAATCTTCACAACCTGTTTTATAGTCTTCGCAACGCATTAATAAAAGTTGTCACATATCAACAACAAATTGCATATGTAGGATAATAGACCTCGGTTTATTAGTTTCTTTTTTTAACCGATATCAATATTGGAAAGCTCAAAAATGGTGAAACTCATTATAAACGATATTTGATAAACAATGTTAAGATAAGTTGTAATTAAGCAGAACAATTATCAGAGTACATTAATTTTGTTTTTTTATTTTCATGAGATGTGTTAAGAACATTGAAAATTTCGAAATCTCCCGAATTAAAAATAAATATTTTATTAAAGATTAACTTCATGATAGATGTATGTAATTATTATTTATCTTACATAAAATTTAAAATATATTCATTAATTTTTGTATTGATTGGCGTCACAACGTTTATTTTATCAGTGATCGCATACTATCTGATATTTATTATAAACTATAGATACATTTTTTCACTTTCTTAAATTTTAAAATCATCTAAATTATATATATATTAAAAAGATGACAAATAAAAGATTTATTGCCCTACCAAACACAATAATTTTTTGATTTGTGACAACATTTTATTAAATCTCGGACATACATTATATAAAACATCGA
>JWZT01002018.1:330434-341903 GCA_000827895.1 Thelohanellus kitauei
ACATCGAAATACTTATTAATTATATTTTAAAAAATTTTTAAACCAATGTATAACATTAATTAAATTAACAATGGGTATCAATTTATCTGATGTTTATGTGTCAATAATCGGAGTTCATTCTTATTTATTTCAGATTAAGTATATTTCTTGCGACGATTTAATTCTTTTTGATCATGATACACGTGAAAATAATCAGGAGAGCAGTGAATAGTATAATTATATATGTTTTCATTCGAAATACTGTAATTATCTTAAAGTTTTTTCACGTAAACACAAGAATCAATTGTAATTGTGTAGTTGGTATCTTTTAAATCACCCAGCGAAATTTTATCAGATGGATCAAAATTATCATGTATTGTTACGGTAATAATGTTCTTCCATTCACATATTTGATTATAACAAACTGGTTGAATTGATTTTTTCGTTAAAAGCATGAGTAAATACTTATCCACATTTTGATAAATAATAAATTTTCTTGTATGTTTATCAATGTCAAATTTATCGTTTTTAAGCAATTTGAATTTATATCCAAATGAAAAATTGTGTATATGATTTTATGAACGTCTACGAACAGATAGATTTCATTTAAATATTTCTATTTCTTTACTATTATCAAATGTTTTGCATTAATCCTTAACGTTGAATTAAAATTGCGAATACTTTCCATGTAAATAATTATTTTCGAACGTTTTTGTGTGATTTCTTTGATGTATCCATCAATGAAATTATCATATTAATCACTAAATTTATAGATATAAAATGCTAGGAATATGAAAAAAAGAATATAAATTTAAAGTTGATCATATATTCGGATTCTCACATCGATATATCGCATATTTTAGTTGTGGAATCTGACGTAATCTCCTGAAAGTGAAAAATTATCAGAAAAATGAACAACATAAATGGTAAATGATTAAATTATATTATAAATTCCTTTAATAAATATCATGAGATAAAAATAGCTAAACGTACATAAAATGAATATTATCTAAATGAAAATTTTAATAAATATATAGATTAATAAAGATATAAAATTAGATATATCGGTGAATCATATTCATTGTATCTATTCATCATATTACTTAACTTTTATTAAAAGTAAAATATAGCTTTTTGTGTTTTTCAATATTTATCCGCTTATAATAATAGATATTTTCATAAACATAAATATAAATAAATAAATAAGTGAGTAAAGCTTTGTGAAATTTTCTCTGTGTAGTTCTGAGTAAAAAATATTCCTTTTTTTAACTATGAATAAAATTCATCGTAGATTTCTTAATTTTCTTTTTTATATCATTTGTCAATCGTATAATATAGGATTAAATCAAAACTTCGAATTAGAAATATAGAAACTACAAAAATCGTGACACATCTTGAATAGAAGATAAAAAAATCTTTCACATAAACGGAGTCAGATTGTAAAGTTGTTGTTAATACATACATCGTTAAATGCGATTCTTATATCAACATGAAGGCAGAAAATATGAGAGAGAGCTAATCAAAATGTGTCCAACATATTAAAGTATATCATCTTAAGTACATTGAAATTATTTAATGCAAAATTATTTTAAAGACTACATTTAGAAGAATTTTTCATAGTATCCAATTGAACAAGTGTAAAAGAACCTATTGCATTATCCAAATACAATATAAATATAGATCAACGTTTCTTAAACAATATATCATCATATAGCAATGCCTACTCTGTTATTAAGAGAGAGAATCGACCATGCAGTGGCCCTAGATCTGATTGGGAATAAACAAATATTATGAAATTGTCTTTTTTTAAGTCAGTTTATAAACTTGAACATATTGATTGGCATAAGTTGTATGAAACTTTTATCATACTCAATATAATTAGATATAAATTATCATGTTAATTGGAGATAATTTGATAGTTTTGACTGCATGTAACCAGAATATATGTTAGTTAACTTTGTATATATTTTCAATCTGTCCATTTTTGATTTGATTTATTTTAAAATATATTTCTGAAAGGTAAACAATGTTTACTATATGCCCATCAATATGAATCATAATTAATAAATTTATATAATTGATGTAACCTAAATGTTTAAAATTTGTAAAAAACATATATAGAATTTCACCTTCAGAATATCAAATTTTCTGATGAAACCATTCAAATGTCATCTAAATTATAATATTAATATAAAATACACATTGTAATTTTGCGAGATTCTATGTTCTTGGGTTTAGAAAATATCGTTTTCAGGTATCGAATGAAATACATGTTTGGTTTACTGAGATTAACTGGAACCTGATAGCAATAATTCTTATTTAACAAAACAAAACAATCTTGTCAATGTCCATAACTTTAAGTCAGAAATAGTGAACGAATAATTATGCACCTAGATTTTAATACATCCACAAAATAGTAAATATTTCCTACATTTTTATATTTTGAAATTATTAAAATAAATTCATATTAGATACATCTCAAATATAATTTACTATTTTTCAAAATATAATAACATGACTTCTGTATATTATATTATTTTTCAAATTTTTATTAATTATACTGATACATAATTCACAATACATTAATAAATCATTTTGCTTCGCTGATATCTCAATCAATGATATCTTATTTCATATTTTATATATCTATAATATAATCATAACATGATATTAATAACTAATATTTGTTCTACTGAATATAGATAAGTTTATTAATTTTTGGAATATTGGCATATTTTAAAAAATTATTTCGTGTGATTTAATTTAAAAAGATATCAAATCTTTAAATGGTTTTATAAATAACATCGTTGAGTGTATATGGTGATACTTATCGTATTTATCAATTTTTCCTAAGAATTTATTAACATATATACATGATCCTTACATTTTCAAACTAACAGAATAAAACTTCTAAGAGCCTAAAGACTCAATTAATTGTAGATAATACTTTTTCTAAAAACATCCTGTATTTATTATTTATAAATTAATTCAGTATTCAGATTAAATCATAATAAGATATATCAAATACAACAAAACTAGGATGAAGTCAACATCTATTTAGATATCGGATAATTTTTATTATAACCTAATAATTATTATAAGAGAAATTATTTTTCATCTTTTGTAAATATTTATATATTAACGAATTCTATATCTTCTACTTAAGTGATTATTTTTCAATATTAATTTCACTTTTACGCTAATGTGTATTAATAATAATCATCGATTTCAAGATCACATCAACTATGACCTCTCTTAGTAGGTATAATGTTACAAGGCATTTAAGTAATGAAGCTTTAGAGGTGTTAAAATTCTCTTAATCGCAATAAAAATCATAATTTGAACCTGGCATTAAATTTCAACATTTTAATTGAACTATAATTAGATATACTTTATATAAATTCTCAGTTGGGTATATATCGTAATTTTGAATATTTTCGTAATTAAATTTCATTATAATAAATTCTTTTTTCAAAAATTTAACACAGATACATTGCTCAAAGGCGTTTAGTTTATATTCACAACATAAAGCTTGAAATATTGAGATCTTCATTATTAGTCTACAACTGGATTAATTAGGATTTAATACACTTTATATAAAAAAATATAATCACCTTTCGAGAAGTTTCAAAACTTAGGTTCTGTTAACAGGAGAAGAATGTAGATAAATGATTTGTAGAATATTCAGATCAAAATTATTAAAATAAAACCTTTTAAAAAATCGTTTTGTATTTTATTTAATTATAATTCTCGTATAAGTAAAAATGTGTGCAGATTCATTCGCGCATTTTTTTCTGTATGCTATGACACATTTTTGAACATTTAAAAATATTTTGGGGGTTTGACACCTCTCTATCTTCATAAATGTTGTTCTATATATAGATATGATGGCAAAAATTAATAAGATATATCCATCCTTAGAAAAGAGGTTTAAACATGCTTCGTTTATATAAAGTATAATTTTTTACTTGTAAGACCATTTTAAAACATGCATGTTTCATCTGTATATAAATATATTGTTGTTTTCATATACGTGAATTAATTTGGAAATATATTATCTATCCAGTTATCGAAAGTTACTATAGAAAAACGGATCTTTATAATCAAGATATTTCACGAACATCTTTCAATTCTTCATTGTAAATCGATTATCCAACCAGTTAAAAAACTTAAATTAAAAATGTAATTTACCTTCTGATCTATACACCTCTACATAATCCAATATTTTATTGATACGAATAGTCAAACATTAAAGAAGTAATATTTTCAAGTCCACAAATTTATTGTCATGCCTTTATATAGATAGGTTTGGATGTTTTCAATAACAATGCAGAATTTTACGTATCTAATTCTTGTTTACAGTTGCATGGTTTTTTTGTTCATAGCCAAACTATTTCTAACTATAGTCTATCTCATGATCGATTTATCGACATTTAAGTAGCTTTGTTAATTTCATTTAAATAATGCGTGTTAAATCAGTCTTTGTCCAATTCTATGGAAAAAATGAATTTACTTATTTCTTTTAAACAAATTGAGATATAGTCAAAATGTTATCGATGAAATTAAAATAATACCTAATCGAGATAACATAATTTGAATATAATTGAATAATATGTTATATAGTTTATTATAATGTAGTTCCTATGTATAAATATAGATATATAAATTTCATAAGATATTAATTAAAGTGTGTGTTCATAAAAGTATTAAGATATACTAGGCTTAATTATTTGAATATAGTAATCAAAACTACTCATGATCTTTCATTTAATTCTAAAAAATTATCTAATTTTGAAAAATTGTTTTATAAAGTGTTGATATGTTGATAGATCACTGTAGTTATTTTTGCAAATATCTAAGTGAAATATAACATATTTAATATTTGAGATTACTTAATCCTTTCAACTATGTTAAACTAGATTTTGTACATTATGTAAGGCAAAAAATACTTAGCCTATTTCACATACTCGTATCTAATTTCTTACAAAATATTATTTCCTAAAATGTTTCTTTTTAATTTATGGGGTTTATACATCATGTTGGTATTTTTTGTAGTCATGTATTCTATTTTGGATGATACTAAATCATTCTATTGCATTTTTAAGAATTTTTTTTAAATAGATACACAAAATAACTATTAATGAATGTCTATTAACTCAATTTCAGAATTTTAAGAAAAAAATCTCAACCAACATAAGAGTTGAGTTTTGTAGTAAAAATCGATTCAACGCAGATGGAAATTTTGATACGCTCGCTATCTTAATTTTGCAAATTTATTGACAGACTCTCTTTATTTATTTGGAAATTTATTACCCACAATTTTAGCCACGCATAATATAATCGATAGACGGATTATGAGAAAAGTCATACATTAGATATCTAAAAGTTCGTTGCTTATATATATATTTGAAGATCTCGCGCAAAATACTGAGAGGACATCTACATTAAATCGATTTTCAGAGCAAAACTAACATCTCATCATGATTGAGAATGTTTCTTGATTTTCTGAAATTGCCTACTTATATATTCGTATATCGGTATTGTATCAATCAATCTCAAATACCTCACAAAATTATAATAAAAATAATTACTATCATCTAAAATAATAACTTGATGGATAGATTCCATTAACTTGTTATATACTCATTTGAAATTGTTTAATTTCTCAAATTCAATATTTTATGATTATATAAAAGAACTAATATAAGATATGAAGATTTTTGTTCGATTTAATATAATACAAAGCATGATGTTTGTTAATGAATTCATTATAAAAATTAATCAATCTGAATACATAGGCATAGCCCTGGTTAATTATACCAGTAATTGCTTCAACGATATCTGTCAGATATTTAATCCAATTTATAATTTTCAACTGAAGTTAATAAATATTCAAAAACGTATCGATTACGAATATTTTATGCCTTAATTACAAATACATTAAGTAATTAAAAACATTGATCATCTCTTTTTAGACCATTTAAGTCATACTTGAGTGTAAATGATTTTGAATGTATTGAAAAAATTCTTACCAGTTAAGTTTTCAGGTACACACTGACCATTATTATCGATACGTAGTAAATCAAATTCGTCAGAATTTCTAACTGATAATGATTGGGTTTGAGGCATGTAAAAATCGAGATTAAGATATACACTGATGGTCCTGACAGCGTCACAAAATCAAGATCAGTTCACTGGTCATTCTTGTATGTAAACAGGCTAGTAATATTTAATTATATTGAGATATACACCTTTTTAATATAAAATAAGGTGCATTTACATGTAAGAACTTATTCGATAACGATTCGGTATTATATAATTTTATTTAATTCGAATTTCTCATATCCAAAATGTGCTAATATATAGTCTCTTGCATTTAGTACGAGATAAAGTACATCTAGATAAGCTCTAGCTCGATAAAATCTATTGAGATAATGTTTTGAGACATTTTTTGATTTTATCAAGCGTGAATTTTTAAGAATCAATGTGATCATTTTCATCAAAATATATGCATCTGAATGTAAGAAATGCAGCACGATTTACAGGATAATAAACATATATCAAAGCTGTCGATAATTATATGATAGCTTTTCAATAAATGATTTTAATTTTTATTAAATCGGCTATAGGACTAACATAATCAAAGTTCGGACTAGAACGGGTATAGAACATATAAAAAAACATGATTTATGACTATTATTTTTTGAATGAGAATATTTAAATCTGTCACATGCAAAAAAGGTGTATAATAAATCATAACATACCATATCTTTTTTGAAGATATTCATATGAACTATACATGCCTGGTGATTGAATGTTGGTAGAGACATACAACATAATTAATATTAATAATATACTATGTCAAATATAATTTCAGAGTATTGGATACGTTAAATAGAATGTGAGATAAATTGTCACTTTTATATATCTTTATGAACAAACCATAAGTGAATGATAAATTAAACAACGATGTAAGGTATACAGAAACGATCAAACACAGAGTTAAGCATTTTACTGATCGGATATGAAATTAACGTTTCTAAATGGATAGGTGGTCACAAGATTATTAATACAGACATGATAGGGAATTAATGACAATCTAGCTGTAAAATTAAATGGTTTATTATGACTATATCTTGGTAAACATCATCATGTTTGATTATACAGACGATAAAATATCAGCCTAAAAACATACTATATATATATTCAACGATGACCCTTACATAGTTGATGGTATAATATTAATCTCAAAATTTTATGGTCGTTAAACTTAAAAAATCCATCAATAAACATTTGTAATACCTGCGAAACAAATGTATAAAACACAATTTATATATACAAAAATTTAGATGTGACTTATTAAAATATTGACAAATAAGCACTTATGTATTTAAAAAAAGAGGAATATTATCTGGTTAACAATCCGATATAAATGTGACCTCTAATGGCTAAGAATATTCAACTTTTCTGCTATAATCAAAAATTGATAATATACCAACATTTCGAACGATTTATATTTTCAATCATGAGTATCCTTTTATATCCTTATAATGCTTGCGTCTGAATTCCTCACAAAACAGGCTTCTATGAGTGTTCTCTTATACTTAAATTTGACAAATCTCTCATGTGTTCTATTTTTCAAGAAATCGTTCGAGAGTATATAAGTATACTACACGAAAATACGACGTTTGGCATATAGCATAATTCATAAAAGATGAGCTTGAATCTTATTCAAAAACATCTGTATTAATAAAAAAATTGCGTTTATCTATCATATTGTCATTTTCTCGTAGAAAGTTTATAGCATAGAAATTAAATGAATTGACTGATTACCACCATTCTTTGGAATATTTCACATATATATCTTTATTAGATTAAGGATAATAATGATATCTATTTGTGTATCATCATAGTCCTCGTATTTGTATTTTTAGTGAACTGTCGATGGTAAAGTTTTCTCTAATTCATATGTGAATTTAAGATTGCCATATTTGAACAAGAATATATCCACGTTTATTGGCTCTTTTATTGATATTAATACGGTATTTCTAGTTCTCAAAGTGTGAATTATGGAAATAGTCAACAAGCATCCATGAAAATTGTTGTTACAGTCCGAAACAATCCTTAAGAAAATTTTTGAGTCGTTTAATATTTTTTTCAATATCCTGTGATTATATAAGTCTTATCGAAAATTCGATAAAGTCATAATACCCTAAAGTTAATAGTATTTTCACCGTATATCAGGTAAAAATGCATATTGGTACCTGTCAATTATCACACAAAATCACACATTAGCATGATTCAAATGAAATATTTAACTATGAATCTAAAATATATACCTCATAATTGAATTGAATTATAAATATAGTGTTGTTAATTGTTTTCCAAAAATCAAACCTTTATTTGTATCAATAAGAGATATTCAAATATTAACTCTGAAATTTCCAATAAAAACAAGTTTTTGTCTAAAATCATCCCACTTGTTTTACTAATACAATTTTCATATCAATAATTGTATTTTTTTATAAATATTCATTTATATTCAAATATATCCTTCACCAGTTTGAATTCGACAAAGAAATCAAAATATATACAATTTAGGCAATTATTATATCATTTTAGTATTTAGATTAACTTTGAAAGTAATTTATCATTCTTACTCGATATTTTATATGAAAAACATGAGTTGAACTGATTTTAATTCTGAATGAAAACAAATTTGAAAACTCATTAGATGTTTTATATATAAAGTAATGTATTGTTATTAAAACAAGCGTAACCATATATCATAAATTAATATCGTATTCGTTCGATAAATAATTCAATTTTACACATGAAATTTTAAAAATATATCAATATATATATACAGCAAAACAGAGAGTGAATCTATAACGGTTTTTCTTTACTTTTATTCACAGCAATTGCTAATAAAGAGTCTAAATACTTGAGTGATATATCTACGTGTCATGACCAATTTTATCTAAATATATTTTCTCGAAAATATTTGAAAAGCACTAATAAGGATATATTGTTTACAAAAAGCGCTAAAAATTGATATCTGACTATGATTTACTACCATAAATACCACTAATGAAACATCATTAATACAGTAACATTAAACGAAATCACCAAAAAATTTCGAACGCTTTTAATTTTATATATATTTAAATGATTGTGTTGATTACAATCAACATACCTCATACAGCCTTTATGAACATAAAAGAATGTTATTAATTTTTTATATAAGTAATATAAAATGATATTGAAAAATTATATTCCGTTGTATTCAAGAAGTGGTGATTTCTAACGTAGATAGATTTGGGCTATTAACTTTAGTGTTATATGCATTTTTAGATGTGGTATGGTTTATTCTAAAATTAATAATTAAAAACGTATTCCTAATATCGGATGTTGATGTTGTAATAAATGCAGAATTGATCTTGTATATAAGATATACAAATATACCTTTGATAGCATCAAATTCGAGGATACGGTAAGAAAATCTTGAGATGTCTTATGTTTGATTGATAGAAATACTGTTGTATACATGGTCGGTGGTAATCTATATGTTTCGGTAGTCTAATCATTAATTAATATCCGTACTGTTTGTACTATTCCTGTATCGTCGTTATTCATTTCTGATGTCTGAAATCAAATTTATAAAATAACTGTTGTTAATCCACTAGTATCATAAATATTTGCTTGCGATGTCTGAATTATAAATTGATGTAAATATTTGCAAAATTAGACGTAGGTAAGGTAAAGATAGTAGCCGATATCTAATATCGAATTATAAATACTGTAAAATTATTATCTGATTCGGATCTAGCATTTATTAAATTCTGATAATTAAATCATTCGAAATACGGAAATGCTGGTTGAGATACCCGTTAAAGATGTTTGATTTATTCTATAATTAATAATAAACAACGTATTTGGAATATCGGATGTCAATGACGTCATCGCTGCAACGATTTTCTTTTATATAATATATAAATATTTACTTTTGATGTTGCATTATTTGATTGATCAGAAAGGATATCAAATGATGTCAGAATCTTGATTAATTAAAATACTGTTGAATATGTAGATGCATCGGAATTTAAAGTTTCAGTTGTCTAATGATCAATTGGTAAATAATACTTTTTGTTATAAGGTTGTATCAACACCTTGCGTTTCAGATGTCTAAATTGTAAACCAATAAAAAATACTGTTGTGTAAACTCGTGTGTCAACATTATTATTTTGTGATATCTGAATTTAAAGTTGATGAAATTTACCATATAATTTAAAGATGATAATATATCGCTGGTTTTTGATGGCTGATCATCAATTATAAATACCTTAAAATTAATATCTGCCACGGACTCGTATATTGTTAACTTCTGATGATTAAATGATTCTAAATACGGGATTTATTGATGCGATATACGTCGAAGTTTTTTCGTTTATTCTAGAATTAGTAAATCAAAACAAATTTTGAATATCAGGTGTCGACGTTGTAATTGGTAAAGAATTCATCTTATTTTTTGTATAGATATTTACTGGTGATAATGTTTAAATTTGATACAACAGCAATGATTCTTGGAGAAGTCAGATGTTAGATTGATAAAAATACTTTTGCATACATGGATAGTTCGGAAATTAAAGGTTTCATTGTCTAATTAAAAAATAAATACTTACTTTTTCTAACATGATTGTATCCGCTCCATTCGTTTCAGATGCCTAAATTGTAACTAGATTAAATTTACTGTATTAGTAGAGGATATAAACATAACATTTGTTGTCGATGTCTTGTGTTTAATTTTAGATACTAATATATTATTATCCGCAGCGGTATCTTCAGTCATTACATTCTGATTATTAAATGATTCGAAATACGGGATCGGTTGATGTGATAGATGTCGAATTGGTTTCGTTTATTCTAGAATTATTAAATCAAAACATATTTTGAATATCAGATCTCGGCGTAGTAATTGATATAGAATTCGTCTTATTATGAAATAGATGTTTACTGGTAATATGTTTAAATCTGATGAAACAGTAATGATATCCTGAGAGGTCTTACGTTAGGTTGATAAAAATACTGTTGCATACATGGGTGCTTCGGAAGTATAAGGTTGCTTTGTCTTACAATCAATTAATGCTTACTTTTGGATAGATAGATGTATCGGTACTATTCGTTTCTGATGTCTAAATTGTAACTATATATAATTTACTTCATTATTAGGTGATGGAAACAAAATGTTTGTTGTCGGTGTCTAATGATATATGATAAAATACTGTTAGACTATTATCTGAAATGGAATTTTCGGTTATTAAATTCTGATAATATATTCATTAGAAATACTGAACTGATCTTTGATATACCCGTCGTTGTTTTGTAAAGCTGATCGAAATCTAAAATTACATATTTGACTAGTGGCGTTCTTTTATTTAATCTAAATTGTCTCATTTTTTCGTTATAATCATTTTCATAACGTCTTTGTTT
>JWZT01002018.1:344569-370379 GCA_000827895.1 Thelohanellus kitauei
TTTAATTAATATATTATAAACCTAAATTTCATAAAAATAACCAATAATTAGATAAATGCCACAAAAATATCTTCTTAATGAAATATAATTTCACAATATATAAATTTTCAATAGCAAAGCTAGATCATGTGTTCCTTTTAAATTAGTATTATCGTATTTAGATTAAATTCTTTAGTTTTAAAATACTAACTATTTGATTTATGTATTGTATATATTTGATTTTGATAGTAATTGATACAGTAAACACAATCTTATTTGAGTAAAATATTGAACAGAATTTTTATAAACAATAAATAATAAACCTTATTGAACAATATCCAATGTTAGAAAACTGGTTGTTAAATGAAGAGAATTCCAAACATATATATAAAAGTAACAATATAATTAAGATATCAGTTTATTTTGCCGGGTAATAAACGTTTCGTATAGCTTTTTAAATGAAAATTGTACAGTTTTCTGTGCTGACAATATAAAAACTACTTTTAACATATTTAATTGTCTTAAATCTCATTAACTAGAACACAATAATCGATTCTCATCCTCAAAATAACAGAAGACATAATAGAATTATCCTCTATCAGAAGCGTCATATTAATGTTTTTTGATTGATTCTGAAACTGAAATTTATAGTTAAAAATTTTTTGATATTCAATGCATTGCAAAATTCCATTAACTGCACTCTTTTACGAAATATATATCATATTATAAAAAGTTACTACGTTTAAAATATTCTTTTTTCTTGAGATATCTTATGTTTATTGTGTCAATCTAGTATAAATATCGATATACTAGATACAGTGTTTTTTAACGTAATTTCAACTCGAAAATAATTTGTGGGATCGTTTTAATGCCTTATATTCCACATACTTGACAATTTATCTTTGCATTTAATGATAAGATAAGTGGTTGATATAGATAACATCATTATATTCTACGCATGATAATTGGTAGTAAACGATATTATACGAAGAGTATATCATATCAAAACTATAATGAAAATTGTTTGCAAAGATAAAATAGACAGGATGAATATCAGAAAATCTTTATTGTACATATTTATTTATAAATATGTACTAAAACATGATATATAATTTACAAAAACTGAAGTAACGCAAAATTCTATAATGGTACTATTGTTTGTTTGATGTAAACCTAGACTAAATAAAAGTTAATCACAAGTTCAATTTTTTGATCGTATGATCATTAAAAATATTAACAGATAAAACCATTTAGAATATTAATAGATATATTTTTGAGAAGGCATAAGTAATTGAAAAATTATTCTCAATAATGCTCAAAGTATTTTACAAAAAACCAATAAAGACTCATTCAATCTTAAAATTCTAATCAGTGCTCCACGAAACAGAGTCAAAATTATATTCAATACTTTTTATTTGATATTATATATCATAATTATAGCAAAACTATGATAAAAAATCTTCATATGTAAATAAACGTATAAATTGATTATAATAGAGAAGCCATGTAATGTAAGTTTGAGTATTAAATTTATAGGTAAGAATCAATTTATTTGTTGTTAATATATCAAAACATATAATAAAACAAAGCATTGTTAAAAATAACAACAAATATCTCATGAGGTGATTTTTTATAGATTCTATCAATATCTTTAGCCTATTATGAAATAGAATTAAATTAAGAGTTTGGTCAAAATATATCAAAAGTAATGGTTCTTGTATCATTGTTTTATTATTTCGATATTTAAAAATTTCAGTCGTTTTTGATGCGAAATATATTAATAATTTTTCCAATTTATAATTGGCGAAATATTTACATAAATGACTTTAGATATACTATATATCCTATTGATCCTTTTAATTCAAAAATACTTTGAATGAACTTAATTTTTGAAATTTTCAATAAATAGCTATCATATTAATAACAACGAAACATAACTCTTATGCTTTTAAAATCATTACGATTTTTATCCTATGGATATTTGCATGACTCTATTTATGAATATCGAAAAAATTTAATCATGACTTATATCTATTTAAAGAGCCTCAAATATTGTTTTAAGTGTTTTGATGCAGAGATATATCTTAATTAAAATATTCACCAATACTTACTTAGTAGATTAGCTAGCAATTTCAAATGAAGTTCACTATAATAAATACTGTTTTTTAAATGCTTTACAGACATTTCAGTTCGACTACTTAGAATTAAAAAATTGCCATAAATTCAAAGAATAAATCGAAATTCTTTTTGTTGTAATTATAGATAAACAGATGAACAAAAAATATACTGAAAAAATTATCTTATAAATTTATTATACTAAAATGAACCATGATAAAATTTTTATATATTACATACAAATAGTCCTATAAATTATATAAAATGTTTCTATTATTAAATAAATCTGTGGATTAGAAATTTTAAAGGAGGAATTAATTATTTCAATTCATAATTGATTTATAATGAATAGGATTCAAGAAGGGTTAACAGAAATATAACACAGCTTCAATGATATCTTTGTAAATATCGAAAAATCTCAGTAAATTACAAAATTTAGACCAGGTTTTTCTTTATTTTCGTGCTAAAATGAAAAAAATGTACAAAATTCTAAGGACTATATTTTCCAATGCATAATTTAACTGTAGTATTTTTTATTTTATATATTCATATATCATTTGAAAAATATGTTCAATAACAAGAATTAGACACTTTTTATCATTTTATATTGCCTTTTATAATTTTTATTCAGAATAACTATAGATAACGATGTACATTTTTAATATTAAACATGTTACAGAGGTTCTTAATCGCATATTTTTGTTTTTTTTTTAAATTGATTTCTACAATTTTTTACTAGGGTTATTATATTATTATTCATTAGCCCCGTAATATTACATAGTTTCGATCAATTATCGCATAAATCTAATTTATTTCGAGCCCATCCACTCTTAAAATTAGTATCAATATAATTCGATTTTGTGATAAATTATTGATGATTGAAACCCGAAATATATTTTTCATGAATTATTTAAAGATTTCAATCAAACCGGGCTTCTAGATTTTAACGTATATATATATATATCTTACATAAAATACCAATAAAAAAATCTTTTCAAAAATGAATTCATACATCAAAATATGTCACATTCTATCGTCATTGAGGCATTAAAAACAATATTAATTTTACAGTTAACGAAATGAGAAGCAAAAAACATTGGTGCTCTTAGTGCTGCAACGATTAGTCATATACACTAGTTACTGTTCATGTAAGGGTTGGATATTTAAAAACATGAATAACAGCGCAAATGTATGCCTAAATAAATTTCAGATTGAATATTTTTTAAATTCTAAAATGTTATTCTCGTCTATTTTATTCATTTTATTGTTTCACATAGAATTATTTTGATTATAGATTTACTAATGGATTGACGAGAAATTAAATGGAATCAACGCGAATTGAAATTGAATCTGTTCGATTTTGAATGTAATTTGCTACATAATAAATTGAAACCCTGTATATTTAACACAGTATAGTGCTGTCTTACATGTACCCATGTTAACACTTAAATTTCACCTAATTAAAGAAACATTATAACTCTTCTTTCCATAAACAGCGAAAATCGTTGACAGTGAAAATGTTTGAAGACACCTCTCTTACATAGATTTCATTTTTTTGAAAAACGTATTCAAATATCTTGATAGATCGGCAATAAATATATGATTTTGCTATGATATATACTGAGAAAAATATATCTCGACGTTGTTTATAAAGTATGCTTGATATAATTCCATGAATTATAACAATCGATGAAGACATAATCGATTATTCAAAATTCCAATTTATAAAATAATGTAAATATTTGATACAAGTGCAAAAAAGTATTGCGAAAGATTAATTTTTGAATTATGCTCATTTTTTTAAATAAAAGCATGATCTTACTTTTAATGATTACTTAAGTTTTTTTTATACGTTTTAACAATTATTATTTTAAACAACGCAAAAGTTGTGTTTTTAATATTTTATGTAGTTTCAATCAAATTAATATTTCTTTTCTAGATTTGAACACTTATTCTATTTTTTTATGATTTCCTATATATAGCGTCTTAACACTTCTATTTCTTACATAAACAAGTCTAAACTCTGTCGCGACAAGTGTCAATGGATAAGATGGTTTTCTTAGACACATATCCAAAGCAAAATATTGGTGGCAGTTAAACTCAATGCAGCGAGGGTATCATCGATATATTTAAGAATGCCTTCAGCCCTAGAATTCTGTCATATATTTTTCGAGCGTTTGGGTCTCCTAGGGTTCTCTATACCAACCCTGGCATTTATGAAAGCATTACGGAAATAAACAGCTTTTCGTTTTCGAAATAGGTGACATGAAGAACCCGTATAACTCCCCTTTATTTAGTTTTCCAATACTTACGGCACGAGATCTTTCCAGGAGGCATCATTTATTTTAGACATGATTAACCAGGCCCCATTTTTTCTTGTCGCAACCTGCAGCAAGTGATGTACGAGATACTCAATATGTTTTGGAAGCCGATAATATGCCACGCGATCAATATAGAAGAAGCTGGTAAATGGAAAGATGTGACCAAATAACGGGGAGACTATTGCATATGGCCAAATATTGTCGCGATAGAAAGGCATAGAGGTTACTTTTCAATAACAGGCGAACCAAGTAGTAGTGACTCTTACTATCATACCCCAATTATGAGATCGATGACTAGGGACACAGAAGCCTCTATGTACTCTATGGCTTGAGCGCTGCAAGCGGATAGAAAGATGCAGCATAAACTGCTACCAAGCTTATGCGATTACAAGAACCCTGAATTGAGGAATATCACAAATAGGCTGAGGTGAACAGCATGGCGTGGTAACAACTACAGGCTAATCTATGCTTTGTTTAGACTTCGTCAGCGTCTGATATAATGCGCCAAGATATTCGCCACTTGAGTCAAAATTGCATAATCTCTTGCCGCTGACTTGTCTATCAGATCCTCTTGGGTGCAAAAGAAATAGTCTGCTTGCCCTCAACAAATTTAAGATGAGTTTTTAGTAGAGTTTTCTTCGAGTCTTAAATCATATATATATATCGATAAAATAACACAATGCAATTATTTTTTTCCATTTTATCATTTAAGAATAACATATAATCATTTGATAAACAATTTTAACAATGTAGAGAAAACTATTGAGATATCAAATATACAATTTATTTCATCATTGAATTCAAAACAAATAATATAATAGCTACACTCATTTTTATCCTAACTTATATATCTATAATGTTGCCTATATTGTACAATTTTAAACGTTTTTCCTTATTAGTATATGATATCGCACAAAAGCCAATTTAAGTAAACAAAATTTAATTTAAATTACCAGTAGCTAATAAGTTTTTCAAAACCTTATTAAATATAAAATTTTACAACAATTATACGACCTTGACAAAAATGTTGCTTATACGTTTATGATGTTGTTAATTAAATCAAAGTAAATAGGCTCGAATAACTCCAAATAATATTAACTTTTGTTATGTTAAAATGTTATTGATAACTAAAAAAAAACTTGTTCGAGGTAATTATTTATAAATAAAAATCATATACATTTGATACTGCTCAAAAATCTTTAATACTAAGTCTAGAAAACGTCCTTAGATAATGGGACATACTTGGCGAATCTAACATGAATCTTATCAATGATCCATCGATCATGAATAAGCGATGTGTCATTCGATCACCAAGCGTTCACCGTATACTATATTTTAACAACATATCGCTCATATACATGCTGATATCCATAATTCATCAAATTATACTGATAATGTAAAGCTAGAGTCATTTTAGAATTTATGCTCATTGATGTTCTTAAAAAAACAAAATACTTATAAACGTTATATATGTGTTTAACAGAAATACGGAGACATATTTTTTGTTATTTACCGTGCATATATTGATAAAAATCTTTGCGAATCTCAAAGAGTTAATGACAATCAATTTAATATTACAAAAAAAAGAATCATTAATTCAATTAATTAATTGGAGATACATCAAATGTAATTCCGTCTAAATAAATATTTATATAAATAAATAAAAAAGAATCAGTCTCAAACATGACTCATAAAAAACAGACCAGATATGACATAACACAAAGCATTTTTAGTTACAGTATCACAGATTGATGACGAGATATAATCAACGATACGACATATGTTATAGATCAATTATTAATAAAAAAATATACAAAATTAGATAAAATTTTAAACAATTTTCACATCAATAAAAATACACATTGCCTCCATCATTTTGATATTTCAACTCCCTTCTTTCTGATAAAAAAATTTCCTTCAACTTTGTATATTACATATATATTTCTTTGAATATTATGTATTTTCGTTAACATTTCATTAGCCATGCCAAAAAATGAATATCTAAAAAATCGAACACTAAGATGATAATGATGGAAAATTTACAAATTTAAGAATCAGTTTAATTGAATTCATCTGAATCCGTAATAAAATTTGTTACATTTATAATTGCCACTGTATAAAGAAATATCTTTCAAATCGATATATGTATTAAATAGAGCGCAAACTAGGAGAGAGCTTTATGAAAAAAATCCAAACAAATAAAGTATATCAGATATTGTATATGTGAAGTATTTTTAGCCAAACTCTCTTTAGATTGCCGTTATTAGAATGAAGCGATTCATCCACTACCGAAAAACTCTATGGTAGCTATACCAGTATCAAAATAATCCCAAAAATATACATCTCATGATTCAAGTAAAAAAATTTTTATCGGTGGCTCAATTATATTCTAGATTAGAAATCGAAAAATGTAATGCACCTGGATGAAATAAAGAGAAAATAATATGATACTTTATACAGTATCCTAGGCGTAATTTACAGCAATTCGGGTATAAAATTTTGAAGATACGGAAATATCGACAGGTTATTCAAAAAAATAATGGTATATAAAATAAAAGGCATTAATTATTCTCATAATAACTTGGAAATTTCCATTTCACTTCATTTTGCGCAGAAATTATCGCTTCATGTAGCTCTTGCAAATGAATATGATATGTTTTTTGTACATAATAGTAAAAAATGAAATATATTTATTTTGAAATTTCTCTAAAATCTCACGCATTGGCAATATATCTTTGATTCCGTTATTAGAAACCACATATAAATGATACACGAACATTTATTCTTGTTTACTTTTGTGCCACGGCAAGTATTCATTTGTGATTTAATCCTTTCTTATAGGAAATCACGTAATATTAAATGGAAAATCGAGAAAAAATTAATGAAATATTAATTCTCGAAAAAAATAGGCAAAATCGTTTTTATTTCAAATAGAGAATAGGAGAAAAATTGACAGGTCTTAGCACTGTTCATCTTAAAGTCATGTACATAAAACTGAAGACATTCAATTTGAAATGCTATACTAAATATTTATTACAGAGTTCAAAGGAACTGAAATCTAAAATTCTTTTTTTAGTGTAAATAAACGATATTCATCAATTTTTTGCCACCAGTTTTTTGTTATATTGGTCAGAATTTTTTTCCAAATTTAGAGAGTGTTAACTCTATGTGTGTAATCATTTATAAATGGTGTTAAATTTTTTTTATTTTTTCATTTCTTAAGATGCTTTAGAACAGTCAATGCCTGATCGCAATTTATATTTGCTTTCGCGACATCAACCTACCACAGATCTCTCAGTATGGAAAAAAATATGTTTTATCTATATTATAATAGATGGGTTTAGATTTATTACTATATCAGTTTCTTAGATTCATACAGTATACTCGGGAAGGATGAAATTTAAAGGCTATTTATTGCATATTCTTATATAACATCATTAATATTAATTTTCAATAAAAAAAAATATTTAAATTATATGTAAAACCGAGTTATATTGTTTTTCTTATACAAAATAAAAAACTGAATTTTTATCATGAAAGATTTTTGAGTAGATTATATTGGTATATTGAACCAAAATTTACATGTGGTGGTGGTTTCTTTGGTTTTTTCTAATTATAAAATGATATTAATTACAGTAGTGGTTGTTGTGGTAGGTATCGGAGTTGATGTCAATATTTAATGAACATTTTACTTTGCGTGTTTTGTTTGATGGTATCCGAGGTTTTATTACTGCATAACATTGAGTTTCTGATGTAAAAATATATTCCTTACGTGAGCTACACCCTTTTGATTTACATATATCAAGTAATTTGTATCGATCAGTTCCGTTTTTTGTCCTGATATTCACGCTCAGTCTTTCTTTTCTTTTTTTATCTAGGTTCCATTCCCAATCGACTATCACTTTTACAATCTTTTCTAAATTATTAAAAAGTATTTACTATTCCGATACGAGGTTAAATTAAATGTAAGTAGTGTAATCCATACATATTCATCTTCCTTTGCTTTGTAACCTAGTGTCACTGAAACGTTATATTTCTCCGTGAAAGATGTGGTTATATTTATTTGATCTTCAAATAGTCTCAATCTCAAATCTATTAATGATCCTGCGAATCAAAAATAATAAGACGGTGAGCATTCATTTTCCAATACTCGTGTCTCTCTCTGGCAAGACTATCTACATATGCTTTCCATTATTAAGTTCAAATATATACTTTTATATCGAAATCACTGTTGCGCCACATTAATATAATCATCAGTATTTGACCCATTTGTAAATTATATATTATATCTATTGTTAACACAATAAATTCCATGATACGTGATTTTAAAATTAATGATATGTTTGTGAAAAATATAAAAACCATATATAAACCACTCTCAAAATTTTATATTTCTGAAATTTAAATGAACTATTCCGATTGATAATATTCGTGAATATAATCATTTTCACAAATATAAATATTAAAAATAATGAAATCGATGTGAGAAAAATGGAATATATTCAAGTTTATTACACCGTTATTCGTCCTAAATGGACAATATTCAATGCTTACATTCAAAAAATCTGACATAGATTTATTATAAATAATAAATTTCAGAAACTTTCTTTGATTTTAGACCAAATCAAATGTCATTAAACAACGTCGCTTATTCCACTCTTGAATTCGAATGAATACTCTCACATGTCTAAAAAGTATAATCTATAAAAATATTAATTTACTTATAAATACAACGTTGGAACTTTTGAATATCATCATCCGAAAGTCGGTCAGTTTTGACGGAAAATAGTCATTTTATACAACTTAGCATAAAAAAATAGATTTAAATTTTGAATACATAAACCATTCGTGATTCATTATGCCTATGTGTGTGTCATTTATAATTAATATTTCTTTCATGTGAGTCAAACAGTGACGATAACGATGTAGCAGTGTTTCAATCAAATGTCCTAAAAAATTTAACAAGTATCATTATAGATAAAATGTTGAGATACTCTCTGTAGATGTGTATATGCCGAAGCAGGGCATTCTCTGATCGACAGGTCGGATTCCCTTTCTGAGATTCGAGTTAAGGTTTTAGAAATGTTGAAATAGAAAATATTCCTTCCGAAGATACTCATGTATGAATTTGTAAACGCTTAAACTTCGAGAAGAGCATATCAATCCAATTATATAATTGAGAATATGAAGGAATTGAAAATATTTAATGCCTCAATAAATAGGGTTAAAATTCTTTGAATTTCTGCATCATTAATGACAAATTTGTTTAACATTCTGAAGATATTCATCTTATACATCATCCGATTATATATTTCGACAAAAGTCATTTAATATCATTTCTCCACGGTGTCAAATATTATTAATTCTTCCATACAAGTCACAGTTAAATCCTTTTGCGCTGATATTATCGAAGATCAAGAATTTCAAAAATCTGGCATGTGTATCACTATATCTATAATTTACTTTCCACAATCTCGACAGCCTATACTCAAATCTCCGCCCCTGATTGCGATGGGTTGATTCAGGATTACCACCTTTTTAGATACAGTTCTATAGAGGGAATCCTGTGAGGAATTAATTTTTTATATTTAAAAGTGGATATTTATTTAAAATTGAAATACGTTATGAATGATAATGTTTGCATTTTGAAAATCAGTTTCACCCAATCATTCCTTTTTTGGTTTTATCAGCTGTGATATTGAAAAAGCTTTTTATAAATATTAAGTTCAGTGGAGATTATTTAATATCTATGTATCTGTTACTTATATTGTAGATTGGAAAGATTAAGACATCGGCTGTTTTTATTCCGATAATATCACAATATTATTTATTTGTAGATGACACTACAGGAATTTTTTTTTTGTTTCGAACAGATTTTTGTAATTTATATGTATCTATTTTCATGATATATCATTAGATATATCCGATTAATTATTAGGCAAATATTTCAATTACATAAATGAAATATGAACAAAATTTGGATGAAATGATTATACACTATGATATTTTAACTGATGAATATCAAATAAATATGATTAAGGAAATTTTAATTCCTATTTTTACTAAAAATAAAGTGATTGAGCATTCATGATAAAACACTTATGAATCAATTTTTTATTAAATATTTTGAATTAGATTATTATCTCGACTTTCCTCATTAGTGTTTAAAAAAATAATTGAACACGTAAAATGCACAAGGCAAAAACTGACTTTTCAATATATATGCGTAAAGGTAGAAAAACGAATAAATAGCTATATGTATCTTCAACCCTATTACATGAAGAAATCCACGAATTAGACATATATTTTTTGATTTATATATTAAAATCAAAACAAAAACACAAAACTAATTATATATACAAAAATCATATTGTAATTTTATCCCTGTATAATATACACACTGTATATTTTTAAACAAAAATAATTTGTTTTGATTTTAGTACATCTTTAATGTTTTTGAATCAATCAATATTTTCGATTTTACTTCCATTATCGTTAGCAAAATTAAATATATGATCAAAATCAAATAATGGTATTACAATGAAAGATAATAAGGGAAATGGACTACTTTTTCGAATAGAAGTCATAACATCATACAGATAGTTTGTGTCATTTTAACTGCCGTATAAAAAGATATATCAGTTGTAATCAGTGATTGTACAAAAAATTAGCCAAATATAAAATAGACTCAATAAATTATATTAAAAGACATACACAATATCTCACTCATATTAAGTATTGAGAATAAATGAAAAATTCTTTTTAAAGATTGCATTTAATAAAATCTTGAAATGTATGCAATAATTAAACATCATAATAAAATATTTACTCTCAAAAAAATCAAAAAATTAAACATTAAAATGACAGAATGATCATAAAATAATTATCGATGACCTGTGTTGTATGTATATTGAAATTGGCGATGTAGTATTAATGATTAAAATTTAGACAATTGAAAATATGTTATAGTTAATTTTAAATTGCCGGCCCAAAACAGTTGATATGTATTGATTTAATATATATGAAACATTTATAACTACCCATGATGTACTGATATCTAAATTGTTATATTGTTTTAGGCTACATTTTTGTTTTTGAATGAATTTATACAAAATTATCATATTCAAGCTATCCATTTTTCAGTATACCCTAAATCCCTTCTCATAATTTAGAAAAATCAGACACTATTAAGTTGAATATTGTATCGTATCATGAGGAATTGTGATGCATATGATTAGAACGTCTTTAAAAAATATCAAAAGATTTTTCAGGATATTGTTAAAAAGACGTTAAACTAATCGAATTTATACTTGAGTTTTATTACGGTTAGATTGACATGTCCATCCAAAATGGCCGACATTCAGACGATGAGCTTACAATGTGTTCGATAGTGTTTTTAATATTAAATGGATATTTGAATGGATTATATATTTTGATTCCATGACAATACATAGAACGACAATACATAGAACAACACGACAGAGAATGACACCACATAGAACGAAGACACATAGGATTCGATGAACAGGTTGTAAATCTTTAACATTTTAATGCATATCGTTAATAAGATATTAATATTTATTTCGTTCCACATAAAGATAGCATCTCTACTTTGAATAATATTATTTTCTTAATTTCTCCATACAAAATATTTTCATCGATAGAAGTTAAACTTTTTTAAAATTAAGTAGCCGATAAATTTCATGTATCAACAGCTCAAGAGGAAATGATCTTCTGATTGCGATGGCTATATATATAAATATAGAAAAGATACGGTCTGGATTTACTTATTGGAGTTGTGATTAGTATCAAAGCTAGAATTGTCTGTGTAGATGTATGACGAATCGAGGAGAATTCATTTCACTGAAGAACGAATACAATCATGGGGCAGATCCTAACCAAGTTAATTCTCGTGGAGTGCATTATCATCTGAAGATAGATGTGGGTATTTCCCAATTTTCTACTCAACAGGTAGTTGTATCTAATGTCATTGGTATAAATCAATCTACTGCCGCAACATCGCCATCATTTCCTTTAATGAATCGTCTTGTTCGACAGACACAAAACGATGCAAACACTCCTTTGTCTCTTCGTAATGCTCTTGCATCAATTATTATTCCTCTTGTATATACTCACCAATAAACGTGAACAATTTTTTCTATATTTCAGTGATGAAGATGAAAATAAAATATTGATAATTTCAACGAACAACAACTAACAACTCTTAACATCAAGTGATTGCTGGTATTGTGATTGAACTTTCAAAACAGCCTTCTTCATTGATTTCTCCACTATACACGGTAAATTGCCAAATAAACAATACAATTGTCTAGAATGTTTATGGATTATAACCTCGTAAGTCAGAATCCATATACTTCTCGTTTATACCTCAATGAACAGCCTAAAACCTGGTCTTTTATCTGCTACGTTTATGCTCGATGTTGAAATATGTTCACACAATGCCTTCAGACCATACTTAAAGTATGTTTCTATCAACTTTGCCAAAGTTTATGGTGTAAAATTCAACAGAATCCACCGATGTTGAGTAGATATAAAGAAAATGGGGAATTGTTGATAACGGCTTAAATGATATTGGCAATGTGTTTCGTGCCTATTACAGATATTTGCTTCACTGTAGATTAATTTCTTTGTGTTTGACTCTGAAATTTTCATGTGTGAGGGACTATTTTGAAAGCTGCTCTTTTCGCCGAATCGTAAGATCAAACATCAGAAGAGTCTCTTAATTTCCATACTCTTTATTGAACTGTTTTGATGCCAATATCAACAACAATGGAAGAACTAAACCATTATGCTGAGGGGTGGCATGAATAATTCGCTAGATTTATCAAGTGCCATCATCCAGATATATTTAAATTCATTGTTATACTTAAATCAAGTCAAAAACTCAATGAAGTTAAAATACCCCAATACAAAGTGGAATGATTTTTTCAGTGGAACGTAATAGATATAAAAATCATTACCATAGGCTCGCTAATATTATGATGACGTATTCAAGAGAGAACATAGTCAAATATCTACGAAGCATCGCTAATAATATAACATTCTTATATGGTTGAATTTTTTATATTAATACACTGTGTGTTAACAATTTATATATTATTCAAAGTTTTGGAGCTATATTACATATAAAAAAAGAAATACAGTTTTTAAGACAAAACATATGTAATAAACTTATTAAAAATTTCAAATAATTTATGATCAAAATACATCACTTGATTGGTAATTATCTGTAAAAATGTCCAAATTATCGTTCTAGAATGTATCAAATAAGCATCAAATCACACAACATATTAACTTTATCCTTATAAAACAAGAATAAATGTATTTTCGTTGGTACAATTGTTAGGCATATTGTTCGATTAACATAATTTTCAACACGCCGGATACACAAATATTTGTAGTATTACCAGTTATTTGTTAATTTCATAAATATGCTCTATATTCAAAGGTCATTTTTTCTCAAGACATTGTGTTCACCGAGTACAGAAACCATATTTTGTCATTAAATCGCTAAAATAAACAGAACATAACATAATTACTGATTAATTAACTAGTATTAAAAACATTCAAAACATGAGTTTTTGTTCTAAAAAGGTGTTTAGCATGTTTTTTCTTTTATTAAATAGTCATAAATTTTTCAACTTGTTGGTTTATGTATTTTTTTTTATAGAGTAACATTTTCTTTTATCCACATACCTATATTTTTTATTTTTTGCATATGTTTATTTCAATCAATCGAATTCATGATGTTGAGCCTATTTTATAACATTAATAGAATATTAATGCATTAAATAGTTGTTATTTGAATATGTTCAAAAATATCTATGAAATTCTGGTGATTTCATGTAAATTATATAGTTTCATGATTGGAACATTTGTTTCTGGTTACTACTAATTAATAGGACATAAAATATTTTGAAATTGTTATGTTAGAGTGATATCGCATAAATCCAACGCTGCATGTAAGGTGTTTTAAACATGATATATGTCTATATCAAATATATTTACGCGGATTTCAATAATTGTATCATTTTATCCGATAGGTATCAAAAACTGAATTTTATACAGGATATTTATATTTAATATAATAATTTCAATATATCAGATTATAATATTTTTTAAACACAATTTAAAATACCTGCATATTTATTTGACCAACATGTCAATAAATTAATTTTGATAACCTTTATAGTTTTTTTCATCATTCAACAAAATTACAAAAAAATCTTTAGTTTCTAGTTGTTATCGAAATAAATATTTTTTAGTTGTTAACATCAATCAAAATTACTGGTATTAAAACAATTTTGTTATTTAAGGTATCGTGCGATGCAAATTGGGAAAAAGTTTCATTTTATTAGCCTGTTTCAAATTTACATATCTCGTTATTTTGTTTTATCCCACAAAAAAATTTTAGGGTTAGAATTAACATAAACCCAAAGGTCCTTTTATGACAAAGACCCATAATGACGATTATCTTAAAGTTTGAAGACACCTCTGCATTATTTGAATGTCAATCAATTTCTTGCTCTGTTAAAAAGGTATTTTAAACACGTATTCTGCCATTTGAATGTTAAAGGTTCTCCTAGCTCAACTGAGATTTTATACATTAAATATTTTTTAAAGAAAACTTTGTGTGTTGTTTTTATCAAATTCACATGAAGATCTGATTACATCAACGTTGAAACAATCCAATTTGATTAGTCAATTTAAATTCGGCGATAAATGGTTCAGGTTGGATTTTTAAATCTGAGTCTTGTATCGTGTAAAGACAAGATTTGACCAAATAAAAACCAACTATAAATTTAAGCCGCACTAAACAACATACGAAATATATTAGTACATACAAACCACAATTTAACTTCCAAAATTTTCATTTGGATGGAATGCACTCTTATTTACTTATATCCATTAACACATATAATTTTGAAGGGAAACTGTAAATAAGTCATTTCATGAATTTTCGTGCTTCTATAATGTTTTCAATGCGTTTTTTTATGTTAATTTTAACTTATAATGATATCAAATAAGTTTATTCGAACAAAAATATATTAAACACAAAGATGAATTCATTTGTCTTACAAGTGTTTATAATTTTAATATTATAATACGATAAAATGATACATTTGGCTATATGTTTTTTTAAAATATATGAGAATCAAGATATTCATTTAAAGAAATGATAGAATTCTGGTGGAAAATCATAATATTACAGAGACATTATCAAATACGATCTGGGAGACGTTTTAACTTTGCCACTAATTTCAAAATAAAATAATTCAATATTATAAACTATTTATAAATATTAACCCTAGATTATCTTATATAAAAAAAACCAAGATATACTAACTCAGTGCTAATAATCTTTTACTAAGATATCCGTTTATTGTAATTCCATTAACTGAGTAATTGCTGATTTTTGAACAATGACCCATTATTTTAGCATGGTTTTTTCAGATTCTTCAAAAAATATTTCTAATTTTTGAAAAAAAACGTTAATAAGTAATTAATATTGAAACAGTATGCTTTCATAAATATTTTAAATATCTTAATGCTAATTAACTCAAAACGTCATATTGTGATATTATGATTAATTTGTATCAATATTAAAATTCAATTTCACTAAGGCCATCACGATTAGTTTTTAAATAATTTATATGTTTTATGTACATTTTTTACAATTCATATTTATTTTTGATTTTGTATTTTCAGATTTAATTTCATGTAATAAATCAAATAATCCTTCAATATGGTTTTGTTTAAATGACATTTCAATCATTAATCAACTAAATCATGTTTGTTATATAATAAAAAATATTTTATCATTAAAAGAGTTGAATGTTAATGAATTATGAACAATAAAATAATGATATGAATGAAAATTCATGACAATTTTTTTTTAAATATGAGATAGCCGTTATTCCAAGTATTTAAATAACATAAATAGAAAGTCATTATCGTATTTTAATGTGTATAGATCGTATTATTATACAAGGCACACCAACTAAATTTTCAAAGAATTTTCACTTTGTCGATAAATACGATTCATCGGTATATATACCACATGTTAAAAATTTCTAAAAAAATCGTTTCGATTTCTAATCTAGATAAGTGTATCTAACTATAAAACCTGATGTATAAGCGGCCATTTTGTATAATTCGTAGGGTTTACATCTTTGAAAATGTAAAATGTTATAGACTGGAGGGTATGGTAATAATATAGCCAGCTTAAACCAAAATGTTAAACGAAAACTAAAGTGTTTAATACTTTATATATCCTAGACCTGTCTATCTATCGTAAGAAAGACGAGCTCATATTTTTTTCAAACATTTAAAGTGAGCTTCGGGTGAGTATAATTAAATGTCTTCTCTATTCAGATTGTTTTTCTTAGATATACTTTCTTAACGTTATTTGGCGTATTTTCATTCTTTGCCGATACCGATGATTTAATTAGTAACTGTCTCAAAAACAATTCTTAAAATATTAATTTTTTGTACTGGTTATGTTGCTGTATATTATATAATACATCATTTCATGTTAGAAATTTCTGGCTATGTATTCAGAATGTGGTTATTATTGGCACGTTTGTTTTGTATTATTCCCGATTTTCAATGTATCCATATCGAGTTTGGAATATTTTTTTATTGACATTAATTTGAAATTTTTTAAAATTAATTTGTAGAAGACCATCCAAATGACGTTTGTTGAGATGCAAAATATTGAATAAATTGGAGTAAAACTCATCTAGATATCAAAATACTAAGAAATTTAAGAGTGGAGAATACGAATATTGTTGCCTGAATTTAAACATCCTGAGGTGCTCTTAAGGAAATGAAACCGTATTCTAAAATTTATAATTTATACTTTTTAATATCAATTTTGAGATATCTCTGCTGATTTTTGCGAATATAAAAATAACTGTGATCCTTTAATAGGTTAAGCGACACAAACACTCAAACGCATTCTAGAACTGACCGTTTCAGAAATGAGAATTCATTCTTCTAACAAATAAATATGGAATAGAGAATATGGTGTATTTCGATCATTTGTATAAAAAATTTAATTCAGATATGGAAGAGATATGCTCGATATGATATAAATTTCTAAACATCTCTTATTATTTCATTCAAACAAATATGAAATTCTGAATAATTGCATGATAAATTCTTAATTGAACAATAGTAAACATGCGCGAAAATTCGAAAATCTAAACGATTAATGGTGTATTTGTGTTGATATATATCTAAAACAATTTAATATAATATATCGATATAATTGATCAATAACTATTAAATTATGATATTAATAATTACCTCGAGTGTAATGAATGATTTTTTTTTATTAATAAACATTTTACAAATTTAATATTTGATCATAATTAAATCGAATTTCGGTCATTAATATATAATATTATATATAATGAACTCTTTTAAAATTAAAATTTATGTAAAATCATCTCAAAGGTTGATTCTTTGATTTCTTGAAAAAATTTTATTAGATTAATTCGTAAATATATTTTTAACGAAAATTAGATAAATCGAAAAAGTACACTCATTTAATTTAAAATTTATTACATTAAAATCACAATAAAATGGAATTGGGTAAATCTATCTCTATCAAATTTCATCCAGGTATTAATAATCAATAAAACGCAACAATTCTGACGTTAAATGAGCATACGTTGAGAGCTATGACATGTATATTATATCATATTTATTTAATGCGGTATGTCGATATCTATAATTTCTGTTCAATATTTGCAGTCCAATATGTGCCAATTAAAAATCCCTATCGTTTAAAATGTTTCTAATTTTCTCCTTGCCTATATTTATATCCGGTTAATTTGTCAGCATTAAAATAATTAATATGAATTTTGACTAAGTAATATTTCGCATTTTTTTTTTGATTCAAATATGCACTCTCAGAATATATTATAAAATTAAATTCAAATACAAGCCTAATCATTAATGTAGAAAGAAAAATAGTCGATTTATTCAAAAAGAAGATATTATTAATCTTCACATAATTTATGTCCAAGTTTTAATACGGTATGCGAATGTACATATCCCTATCCAGGTTTCAATATAAAATGTATCAAAAATATGATTGAGCTCAAAAAACAACGGAAAGGGATTTATCGACTAAAGTACATATGATGAATGATATTCAAAGATTTTTGAAATGATGCAATGGACAAAAACTTGTAATAGATTCAATACAAGAAATATTAAGTCGAATCTCGAAATTTCAAAAATTTATTAATATAGATTGACACGTTCTAAACCAATGAAAATATATTTGTTGGTTGCTATATCATTTATAGAATAGTTTCGACAATGTAGTTCAGATGGATGAGATTCAAAAACAATTTTAAATTTATATTTATTCATAATAAACTCAAAGCACACAAAGCATACCAAATATTTAAAGATACGTTATTTGATATTTCAATATAGAAACAAATCAACTGAAATCTACATTTTAATATTATTTCTGGATAAATTAACTTCTTTTATTGTATTTGATAATTTTTAAATTTAGCCATATCTATAAATTAATTGTTATAAATTTTGTTACACAATTTCTGAAATCTAAGCAGGTATTCCTTCATATTCTGTGCATGCATGAATTTAAAAAAAAAATCAATCATTAAATTTAGAAAATATCTATATAATATAAATATGCGATATATTTTTGATAATTAATTTATCAATCATATTTGATATTTAATGTCTGAAATATGTAAATTAAATTATATTGTATTTGATAAGTGAATTGAAATCACCTTAGATGTTATATATTTTGAGATAGGATAATTTTATACATATCAAACCTTATCATAGAATTTATTTGTATTATTTTGGAGATACAGAATTTAATTTTACAAATGATGTTTTGAGAATATCTATAGTAAACGAAGCACAAAAATAGAGTCCCGTTATCACATGATGTAAAAATGGTCTAAAGAAGCATTATTATACAGAGACCCAAATATTTATGTGATATTGATAATATGTACTAAGAAGTCCATGTCAATCAATTCTCCTGATAATATCTGAATATCTTAAAATATATATTATCACTACTAATCTGGTAAAAGATGTCAAAATTTAACCTTATTACCATGAACACGAATAATTTGAAAATCTATATTACATAAATATATAACAAACAACGAAATCAAAGAACAATATTGAACTATTTCAATGTGATGATTTTAGATTTGGGCAATTTCATTGTTAAAATATCATTTTAAACATAATCGTTGTGATAATAATATGAGTATCCGAATTTTTGTTAAGAAATTAAAACGGATAATAAAACGTTAAGTAAAATTTATTCATTGACTTGAGATTCCATTGATAATCAGATTAAACATGTTCATTTAACTAGCTTGCTCAATATCAGAAGATATCGGTTTTTTTCTAAAATTACTAATGAATAACGATATTTGAATATCGGATGACGATGTTGAAATGGAACCAAGACTCATCTTCAAAATAAAATATGCATATTTACCTCTGGTATGGTTGAATTCGATGATTCCGATATGATGGGCTTTGATGTCTTATGTTTGATTGATAATAAATACAGTTATATACATGAATGTCTGAGAACTATGAGTTTCGATTGTGGAATAATTTAAGAATCAAAAATACTTTTTGTAATATTTTTGTATGGCCGCCATTCGTCTCCGGTGTCTAATTTGAGAATTTATAACAAAATGCCTCTGTGAAAATGCTTGTCTCAGAAATTTTGATTTGTGATGTCTGAATTTTGTATTGAACATTTTACTGCATAATTCGGCGTAGGTAAGGTGATATTAGTTTTGAATGGCTAATGTTTTGTAAAAAAATACTGCAAAATCATTAGCTGAAACGGAATCGTTATCGATTATATTCTGACGACTGAATGATACTGAATACATTAATAGTTGTTGTAATACCTGTCGTAGTTAATTGGTATATTCTTTAATTAATAATAAAATTACATATTTTCCATATCGGATGTCGATGACGTGATCGATGCAACATTCATCTTCGATATAATATAAACATATTTACCTCTAATGTAGTAAATCTTGATGTTTCTGAAAGGATATTTTGGGATATCAAATGTTAGATTGATAATATTACTTTTGAATAAATCGATGTTATCGACCTGTCAGGTTCAGCAGTCTAATGACAGATTATAATTTACTTTTTCCACAATGATTATTTCAGTGGTATGTTTTTGTGATATCTTAATTGAAATTTATGAAATTTACTTCATAATTATACGTCGGTATTAAAGCAGTAAATTTTGAGTTCTAGTGACTGATTATATATACTGTTATTTTTTCATCTGAATCAGATATTTTAATTGTTAACTCCTGATAATTCGATTATTGTAAATACAGATTTGATTGTTGATATATTTATCGAAGTTGATTGGTTTATTCTAAAATTAATAATTAACAACGATTTTTCAATATCAGACGAAGATGACGTAATCGATGAAACATTCTTTGATATATGATATCCATATTTACCTCTGATATAGAAAATTTTGATGTTTCAGAATTGATATCGTGCGATGTCAGCGTTAGATTAAAATCAAATACTTTTGAATATGTTATACGATCGGAATTATAATTTTCAGTTGTCTATTAATTAATATATGATACATTTTGTAATGTGGCTGAATCAATACCTTGCGTTTCTGATGTCTAAATTGTAAAACAATAAAAAAAATACTTTTGTCAACAGTCGTGTATCAGAAATATCAGTTTGTGGTGTCTGAATTCCAAATTGATTAAATTTACCACATAATCTAATGGTGATATTAAAACGCTAGTGGTTGATGGCTGATACGTGAATATAAATACCTTAAAATTAATATCTGTGGCGGACTCGTTAATTGTTAAATTCTGATGAAATAAATGATTCGAAATACGGGGTTGATTGATGCGATACTTGGAAAAGTTGTTTGGTTTATTCTAGAATTAATAATTCTAAACATATTATGAATATCAGGTGTGGACGTTGTAATTGGTAAAGAATTCGTCTTACTTATTATATATATATATTTACTGGTGATATGTTTAAATTTGATGAAATAGTAATGATATATGGGGAGGTCAGATGTTAGATTAATAAAAATACTGTTGCATATATCGATGGCTCCGAACTAGACTGCGTTGTCTAATGATCAATTTATACTTACTTTTTGTAACAAAGTTGTATCGGTACTACTCTTGTCTGATGTCTAAATTTTAACTAGTTTAAATTTACTGCATTATTAATTGATTGAATCAAAATATTTGTTGTCAATATCTTATTTTATATTATAAAATACTGTTATATTATTATCTGAAATTGAATTATTAGTTATTAAATTCTGATGGTTGAATAATTAAGAAATACTGTACTGATTGTTGAACTTGGCGTCGTGGTTTTGTAAAGCTAAATGAAATATAAAATTACATATCTGATAATCGGCTTTCTTTTATTTAATTTCAATTGCAGAGCTTTTATTTTATTTTCCCTTTCATAACGTCTTCGTTGAACCCAATTGGCATAAGGTCTTAAAACCAAGGTATAACTGAAATTTGATCTATTTGTGGGTGTAAGGATAGATATTATAATTTTAATGATCGTGAATTTAGTATTTAGAACGTATATACTCGTATACTTTGTTAAATTACATTCACCTAAATAAAAAAAATAACTTACTTTTCAAACCTTCATTCATAGATATCGTAATACCTAAGACATCTATACCATCTGTTTTATCATCATAATTCGTAAAAGGATTTATAGACAGAATTTCAGGATGTGAATAGTTTGCATTCATGTGATATATGTGAGAAGGATAATATTGCGTGAAATTCGTATCTTAAATTAAATTCAAATATTACATTCGATATTAAAACTAGTAATACAGCAAGTCGCAGGTGCATCTGGGAATTTAGTCACATATGCCATTTTTGATGGTTTTCCGATCTATTACAATTTTGTATGCATGTATTATTTAAAAATACAGATTAAATCTTAAGCTCAACACAATACACTTCATACTAATATAAATTTATCATGTGATTTTATGCAAAACACATGAATACAGAGTTATAGAGTTAATTTTTTGAATTTTTTATTCCTAAATTGCCATATCATAAAATATATATTACAATCAATCAGTTTTATATCTTTATTAACTTTTTGACCTAAACCGAAATAGTGATATCATTATAATAATAACAAAATATTGTAACTTACCAAAACGGCATTCACATAATTTTTTAATAATTTTATGAGCTCAAATATTTATTTTGTGATACTTTTTTTTGAATTGTTCAGCTCTTGTAAGGTTCGAGACGATGTAACAATGAAGAGGGTGATGTAAACTCAGTGTTGATTAATATGTGTAGATCTTATTTCGTCTATAAATTTTTGGATAACATTTTTGTAAATAGATATTTTTTCATTTTTTATTTAAATTAATACAAAAACTGTCATGATGGCTTTTTTCATTAAGCAACAGTTGTTAATACACGATAATTTGATCATATATATAAACCGAAAGAATCTATCTTAATTTATCTGATATAATGACCAACAGGTCGTAGATTCATTTTTGTAAAAATTGTATTTTAAATAAAAAATACAAATCGATTAAACTTTGATACATAAATATAAACATAATAATTTACTGTTTGAAATATATAAATAAAATAAAATCCAGTAAACCCTGTTTGTTTTTTGGCGAAACAATTTTCCACGAATTTTGAATACAACTTATATGCGGTAATATAGGTGATTACAGCTATAAGCATGCGTAAAATAAACGATGACAGGACAGCCGAATATTAGCCTCTGGATTACGGAAAGATAGAAATATTTTTAGAATATTTTATATGTTTTATCTTGTTTTGAAAACGAAAATTCATTGCCGATTTGTGAGAAATTAGTCAAATTAAAAAATTTATTGTATGTTCAAAGTAACTCCAACTGAACATATTCATTTACAAAATCTATATGAAGCGTTAATTACTGCACAAAATTAAGTTAAATCTATATTTTATTTTTCTTTGAGTTAAATTTATGGGTTTCACAGCTTCTGAAAACAAATTATTGAAAACTCTCTCCAACTTTCGAGTTTGTATATTTTTCCGTATTTTGTTCGAGATCATGTTCCGTTTAGTGGAAAGTAAGACAGTATTTACTGCACATATATTAAATACATCGAAATACTGAATCCCTAAACAATCCCAGATTTACTATCTGACATGATATAGTTATTCTATATTCAAAAATGCTTGAAAATAAAAAATTTTTCTGTCAATTGGTCTGATATAAATATATTTTTAAATACATTAATACTGATATCTTAACATCAAACGTTCTCAAATTTTTAAAAGTTTTTGACAAAAAAATATAATATGATTTCAATATAACCTGATACGATTTGAATCAATAATAAATTACAGATTAAATCCAATGTAATTATATTAAAAATATTCAATGAAATAACCGTCAGTTATCATTTGATTCTACCATATGTTGATGACTGAATTCTAGAATGTTTTTTCAAAAATTAGAACACTGTAGCTTTTGTATCAGAAAATAATGTATGTACAGTCAACTCCAGTTAAATGCACAGCTTTTTGACCAGCAAAAAATGTGCATGTAACCGATGCGTGCAGATGTCTCGAGTAAGCATAGGGAGCCACATAGACACATGACTTAATTATCAGTACATATAAACTGACCGTCCGCTTATCCGGACCGCATTTATCTGGTCTTATCTCTATAAATTATTGAAAGATGAAATCATCACGTTTAGTTCATGAACAAATTAGAAAAATATCGAATGCATTTTATTAACTTATGTTAATATATATATCAATTCAATTCAATTATCAGTTAAAATTTTAGTAAAGATTATGTGAGTAGTTTCTAATTAAATTTTTAAAAATATGATGGTATTGAAAATATTTGAAGTAAATCATATTTATATATTTTTAAACAACATTTCATGAAAAAATATAAAACTAATTCAGTCGAAAAGTTTTGATATTTTTTTTTAATTCTTTGATATTATTAAGACCAAAAAATTTACAGCTTATTCATATATTTAAAAATATTCTTTTTTTACACAATCAATAATCATTTTACAGTCTAATTCCTTTTTCAGTGCGTGATATTTATAAAAATTTTTCTCGCTTTTATAGCACAATATCTAGTATATTAATTCACATTTTACTAATTATCGTCTTTTTTTGATGTTATATTCAGAATTACTCATATATTCATCCGCAATGTCAACAATTGAAAATTAAAAAATTATGATTTTTGAAAAATATATTTGAAAAAGACCATACATTTTAATAAAAATTGAACGTAAAATCATACAATAAGTCTGGATGACGTCGTCGATGTATCATAAACCAATCGATTTTTTTAAAAAGATCACGAAAAATTTCGTGTATTTTTTTGTAATATGTAGATTCCTTACCTGAAATGAAAAAGTATTTTTAAATCTATGTGGAAAAATTTAAACAATTCTTTTAGGCCATGATAAAGCTTTTAGCAAGTTACAAAAAAGAATTCTGCTACATGTATTGCTTAAGGGATGTGAAAACTCAAATGCATTGTAGCTTTAAGTATGTTTAAATATTTGAAATTTATTTACTCAGAAATTGTAACTTGTGAAGGCATATCGTGTGTGTTAAAATTAATTTCGATAGGTGGTATTCTTGAAATAAATTTATTAAAATTATAATGAAATTTCAATCAAAACATGGGAATTTCGGAATGCATCTATCGAAAATTCTAGATGGAACAGTCACACACATTATCTAGAATATAAAAATATAAATCTATCCACAGGAAATTGTATAAATTGTGATCTCTGTCAAAAAATATTTATATTTAAATAACTTTTTAAAAATATTATAAGGTGATATCACATCAAAGCCGATTAACGAATTATAAGATTAAATTACAAGTGCCATGAAAAAATTTTGAGATTCTAAAAAAGACTATTCCTATAACTATCAATAATTTGAAAAATTGTTTAAAACTGCACGTAATATTTAACGTGAATCCAAGGTCACAAACCATGGAAATAAGGCACTAATTCATGATAATGTCTAAATATTTTGTAAATTCGACTGTGATATATTTCTTTATAAAAATACTTATATTCTATAGATCATTGATTTTACGAATTTAATAATCGATATCATGTATTTAGTCCATTTATCTTCAGATGTGCTTTATCCCCATTACTGCCACTTATGTTAGACCAATTGAAATTATATCCGAGTCAATAAAATAAATTCAAACAAATTATGTGATATTTTATTTTAAAATATAATAAATGATTTTTTTTT
>JWZT01002018.1:375134-392452 GCA_000827895.1 Thelohanellus kitauei
AAACAATCACACAGAGGTGATTATATAATGGAAAATTCAGAAATTATAGTGTATATTAAATGGAAGTCATCTAAAGCCTTCAACAAAATTTTTATCCCTTACAATTGCCTTTTTAAAAATATATATCATCGAAATAAGGTATCTACCTACAAGAAGCGAAAAATATAATAGAGATCCTCTAAATAGATAAAGGTATATCAAATAATGTATTAGCAGCAAAACTCTGGAGAGATCAACGTTTTTAGCATCTTGTAATTCATCCAACAGCGAAAACATCGATGACAGCTATTGGAGTTTCTAAATACTCAAAAAATACATCGACATGATTCCAATAAGAACATAATTTATTGATGATTGATGTATTTTCTAAATTTGAACTACATGATGTAGTGGCCATGGATGACATTTAAGAATATAGTAAAATAACTCAACACAGAAAATCCTGTCTAATTTTTTGCAATTGGCTCAAAGATTCTGAAAAACAGATTAATAGACAAGGTATTCAAATATGGTGTAATATCCATTTAAAAGGCATTTTTTACTCAAAATAATAAAATAAAATGTAGATGTCATTTAATCTGTGGATTAATTAACGCTTCATATTGCATATGTAAATGAATATGTTAATTTTATTTATACTCTCAATTTAAAATGATCTTTTTTCATTTGTTGAAAATCTAACCCATCGGCAATGAACTTTCGATTCCGTAATTAGGATAAACATAAAAAATATACTAAAAAATTCATTCTTTGATTTTTTGCTAATGCTTTTTTAATTTTAGATTTAATCGTTTATTCAGCTCATGACAATTAAAATTAAAGGAAAAATATCTAAATATTTATAAATATAAATTTAGAAAATATTCCAGGAATTTTTTTTGACTGAAAAATAGAAAGAGAGAAACTTTAAAAGGGTGTATTGCTATGAATTTTTAACTCAAATTACAATATAATTACAACTTTTATCTTTAGATCGCTACATGAAATGTTTGTTGTGGTCGAAACGAAACTGAAATCTAAATTTAATGATATTTTTATGGTAAATATACGATATTTTCAGCATATATCACCCATTGGTTTTTATACCGGTCTAATTTGCAGTATTATCTAAATCTTGTTTCACAATTTCTGAAAAAAAGAGAGGATTTAATATATGTATATATTTATGACAATTAGAAAAATCTTTTTTATTTCTCTAAATATGATTTTGAACAGTAAATCTTGGTAAAAATTAAATGAATTTCGCAACATCAATAAATGATACATCTCAGTATATATATAAAATTAAATGGCTTTTATTTTATTTATAATATAATAGATTGACATATAATTGATACAATACCAATTTATAACACTCATTTAGAATGCTCGATGACGACAGGACTAAAAGCTTTATATATTATATTCGTATATAGAATCAATATTATCAATTTCCAATATTAAAATATATTAGAAGGATATTTGTTTTATAGTTAGTTTGCATTATGTTTTGAAAATAAAATATCTGAATTTTTATTCCTCAAATATATTTTAGGTAGATTGCATTGGCATAATGAACACAAATTTACCTTTCGTTGTTGTTTATGTTTTTGTGGTATTATCTTTGGTTTATTCTAATTATAAAATGATTTTTATTACAGTAGAGGTTTTTGTAGTATATCGGTTAGTTGTTTGCAATACTTTATTAGGTTTTACTTCATCTGTTTTTTTTAATGATATCAGGGGTGACAATAATGCACGACATTCGGTTTCTGATATAAAATATTTGACTTACGTGGGGTACACCCAATTATTTTACATGAAACAACTAATCTGTAGCGATCTGTTTGTTTTTTGGTTTGGATTGTTACTTTCACTGTTCGGTTTGATTGTTTATTTAGGTTCCAATGCCAATCGAGTTCTACTGGTATTTTTTTTATCAGAATTATTAAAATGTATTTACTATACCGCTTAGATGTAAAATAAAACATAAGTTGTGAAATATCTACATCTTCATCATCATTTCCTTTGTACTCTACCATCACGGAAACGTTATATTTTCCTCTAATAGATGTTATAATATCTATATCATCGCGAGTTATGTCTCCTTTACGATCTGTTCTCCATTCTGCCAATTAAAAATAAAAGTACTGTCATACCCCATTTTCCAATCATTGTATTTCTCAGCTGCAAGTTTTTGTTTATATTTTTTCCACTCATTAATTGAATTATATACTTTTTCGTCAAATTCGTTGTTGTATGCCATTAATAAAATCGTTAATAATTGACCCATTAACAAAATAAAAACCATTTATTTTTATCTATGATTACAAAATAAAATGTGTGAACTATAATTTTTAAAAAAAATATATTGTCAAACAAGAATATTTAAATGTTTTCATAACAATTTTGTTTGTCATTTATGAAAATTAACTGAAATGTTGTGAATGAAAATGCGGATAAATACTTTCATTTGTAATATATACATAAGGATAAAAAATATATGAAATAGATGATGAATAAGTGTGTTGATTTCTGGTTTATAGGTGAAGACAACATAAAAAAAAATATTTATCATCCATTAAGAATAAATACACGATTTTTGAAAAAGATGTCTATGTGTGACATTCATAATTATCTTTTACCTTGCAACACTTAAAAGTTTATATCAGGATGTACCTGTGTTTCAATCAAATGTTTCAATGATTAAAAAATCATTATTAAATAAAATGTTAAAAAGATACTCTGTAGCGCTGTTGAGTCAAAACATATATATTCTCTGATCCGGCCTGCTAAATCTCTGCCCGAGAAAAGAGTCACGTCAGTAGAGATGGTTGATTTGAGAATATCTCTCTCTCTATAAGATACTCATACATAAATTTTTTATACTCTATGACGTCGAGAATAGCTTCTTGATACCATTTAATCGTGGCGAATATTCAGGAATTAATAAATTTTTTTGCCCTCAAATCAAAATGTTTGATTGTGTAAATTTTTCCCGAGTAGATACGAAATTCTTTAATAACTTCTATGATATTAGTGATTGATACTGTCAGATTTAAAAAATTCGATGGAAATTCGGGAAGTTATGTAGCCTGAAAGGGCATCAAATCTTTTTAATACTTTCGCTCGCATCAACGATTTTACTATATCTATCTGCTATTGTTGAAGTTACAGACTGTTACAAAATCAGGTATAGTATCTTAGTGATTGATACATGTATTTCAACCATCTTTATTGCCTCCACTTAGATCTAGGAAATTGATTATGCTAATTGAATTAGTGACTTTACAAATCTTGCCTCAAGAGTTTTTTATGAAGAATATTTTAAAGCAATTTTTATAATAATATTCAATAGCTAGTATATGGACATTTAAATGAAACTTGAGACGATTTTGAATAATATTTACGGGTATATGCGTTATTGATTTCATTTTCCGACTCATAATGACAATTTAAGTCACTATTAAAGTAAAAACGATTATGAGAAGTAGTTACATTATTGTGTATATTAACTCGCAAGTATACCTCTTATAATATATAGGGTAAAAGATACAATATAATCTGATTTATGTCCATATTATCATATTTTTATTGATTTATAGTTGTGAATATTATATAATATATGTATTATTAATGAACAGATGATTTGATTAATAGATATCTATGTATATGCTATGTTATTCAGTGAAATATTTATCTATTTGGCAAATTTTTCGATTGCCAAAATGTAATATTTACGCGGCACGAGTAGATTCCTTAAACTCAATGTTTTACTTTTCAAGAAAAAATCTAAAATCTGGATGTTCATAATTAAAAAATTTTTTGATGTGATTGCACCCAAAATTCGATAATTCGGTTATTCTCTGTAAATATAACACACATGATTCAGAGTTTTAATGATTATATTTTTAATAAATAAAACGCCGCGTTTTCACTTCAATATATTAAAATTTATTCATCCAAAAATCGCATAACCTTATAAATAAAGATTTGGAAGATAGATAACCAAAAAATAAATGTATAGATATGTCTTCATACAATATACACATTTGATAAGCCAATTTTAACCATTGTGCAATCAATTTTATACTTAGCAGCGGGCGGATGAAATTATTTTTTAAATGTTAAATTTCTGAAATCAATTTAGAAAATTTGAGCTTAAATGTAGAGTAATATAAACCCTTAGCCATATATGTACTTTTTGAGTTATATTAAAAACTTTAAGAGTTGTCAAAACAGTGCCCAATGATCCTCGGTCACTAATTATTTCTGAACTTAGAAATTGGAAAAACATTACAGAAATTTAAACTGTTTTTAATGTGAGTAATCCAACTGCAGGAAAAATTTATAAAATCTATGAAAGAGAGGGTAGGATGGACAAGCGTCAAAAGGGCGGTAACCATAGAGCGAAATTTACAGACGAACAGAATGAATCAGTTTGTGACATTCTAGAAGAAGATTGTTAGCGCACGATTCTGGGAATATGCGATCTGTTTTTTTAGAGGTATAATATATAAAGCGATAGATCCATTGCAGCGCGTTGCTTTAGACATCCACTTTACATTCAAAATCCTCCAGTCAATTCCAGAAAGGCCTAATGACTCTTAAATATACTAGCCAGGAATGAATATGCCATGACCTTTCTATGAATAGCTCGATATCGACAATTTTTATTTTTGCATCGATCAAACCGGCTTTCCAGTAAAGATGATTTGTCTGTATGGTCGAGAGCTCACAGGATGTCGAGCCACGAGAATCGTTTTTGGTTTAAGGTCTTCAAAATATTGTGTTGCCTGAACTATGTCTTGAGAGGTCATGGTCAATTTCAAAATCGATGAAAGAGCATATAACGCCGAATGTTTTCTGCAATATCTCTTAGATATATATGAAATCTTTCGAGAACTAGAGATTTCAGAGGCCTACCTTGTTATTGATAATGTTCAATTTCATATATAGAAATTCGTTCAAAACACGATGAGGGGATTTCATCACAATCAGATCTATTTGCTGCCAAATAGAAACTTTTTTCTAAATGGAATGGGTTAATGCTTCATGACAATTCAAATTGAGCAGACGAACATATATCGTCAATTAAAACTTACTGCTTCTACATAACATCTAATGATTGCCGTGGGTTCAACAGACACATTGAAAGCTATACGACAAACTGTATTTAAGGGTTTTGTGTTTAAAATTTATATATTTATTCTACTTTATTTGTATAAAAATTGATTGCATAGAGTGGAAAATATTATTGAACAATCTCAGCCGCCTCGTCGCGGAGTCGAAAATTGGCTGGTAAAACGGCGTGTATCTCAAATAACAACAAATTCATGCTCATATAACATCTTTTAAATTTGGAATGGTCGCCATGTTAGCTAAATTTGATGGATTATCGCGAATCTAATCACGTCATATCAATTTGGTTTTTGAGGAATTTCAATTGGTATGATGGATAAATAAGTAGATTTTGAATTCAAAGTATAATAATAATTAATATGTAAATTATCCAGACTGACTTTGTATGTATCAAAACATTGACTAATATCACTCTCGAACCTATCCTTGACACCTAGATTTTGATCTTTAGGTTGTACTGCTCTTAATATATTCCGAAATATTGCACAAAATCTTCATATTCATGTATTATATTATTTTTTTACAATTAGAAATCACTAGTTCTGTAAGATTCATCATGCCAAAACCATGAGATCACAATCTGAAAATCTAGGATACCAAATTCGTTCTTAAGGTTCTTAATCGCTTCAGTTGATCGCGAAAGAACTGTTCGTCTCAAAATATAACTTATACGTAATTTTAACGAATCTGAATATTTTACCATTAATTTGTTTTTAATAAATGCATCAGAAATCGAAATATCAGACTTAGACTGTATTGAATTATTTCGAATGTCATAAAGATAAATATTGATATCAATTCGACGCCAACTTGAAGAATATATGCATTGAGTTTTTTTAAATTAAAAAACTATTTTTCACACATATACAAATTAGAATTATGAGATGTTTTCAATTTATCAAATATTAATTTTATTTTTCAGCAATATATCGCGATTATCAAATTTCTATCACTATTCTAAATATTAACAGTTTTTATAGCTGACAAATGGATGGTTTTTTGAACGTTATCAACATACATTCTGGTGTACATTTCCAGAGTTTTTATACGATGTAGAAGTGTGTTATTTCCTGTTTTTGAGTATGATCTATTGAGATTTTTATTAATATTATCAACAATCATTTAGCTGTTTCAAGTGTATATATACTGAATAAAATTAAAATTAATCGTTTGAAATAATTAAAATTTAGTAATAAAATTATTATAATTCTATTTATTAGGCGTTAAAATTAAAATATCACATTTTACTTTGACTCTTCTTAATTATAATATTTAGATTGTTTGAAGCTTTAATCTCATTTAAACATCAAAAATATTTTTGTTTTATTAAATAAAATAACATTTATTACATAATATACACACAATTCCATATGATTTACATAAGTCGCTTTTTTATAAATATCACACTTTATTATCAAGCTTATCATAAATACTCTTTTAAATAACACAACTGTATAAATACATGTATTTTAAGACAAAACACGTGTAATTATCATATGATAATGCTATAATTGATTTTGGATAGAACTACATCATTTTTGAATGATATATATTATTAAAACATAATAATTTTCTCATAAAAATTTAATGAATAAGCCTAAATCGACACAACATATGTATGCATTATATTAACAAAACAAGAATTCATGTATTTTAATGTCAAAAATATTAAATTTATGGTTCGATTAACACAAATTTTAAGATCTAGAGATGCCAAAATATATATTATGATGCAAATTATATTCATTGTCTGAGAAAAACGCTCTATTTTTAAGATGTCATTAACCTACGAGAAATCTGGTATGAAAATTTCTGAGATTATATATTCATATTTTCAATGACATAAAAATTAATTGATTGAATAAAAGTTAAAATTAATCATATGAACGGATATATAAAAACGCTGAGTATGAATTTGTGGTTAATAATTAAGTTCTTGCGAGAATCCGTTTTTATATTATGTATATATTTCTTTTTTATTTTTTTGATGATATAATTCGTTTTAGAGTAGAATTTTCTTTTAATTGTCCTTAAAGAATGTTAAATATTTTTGATATGGAAGTATTGATCTTTTTGTTTCACGATATCGATTCAATCTTTTTAGATTAAATGAGTTCACCTGCTTCGAAGATATTATTATCCATTATATGATCCCCAAACATCGGTACAAATAGTTTTTCAGGGTTACATATAATGTTCTATCATTATCAGATTAGTTTAGCTTTATGATTTGACACCATAACTTTAAATATTTATGACTTGTTTGGTCTATAGATATCATCTAAAAATCATATTCTATTGAATAATATTACAAAATGATACAGGGTTTTTAGGTCAATTTGGGTCGGACTGTTAATTAAGATGCCGTTTTATATTCAACTTCGTTTTTCATTAGGTCAATTTGGTTTTCCTGTAGTTTAAATTCGAGCAGCCTGTTTATAAAGCCGAGTTTTACAAATCAATTTGGTTTTTCTGCAGTTCAATTTGGGTTTCCTCAAGTCAATTTAGTTAACGACAAATTAAAACAAAATTCAATCTAAGAATGAAACGAACTAAGGAATTTTGTTTAATTTTCCATAATTTCATTGTTGATAGACCATTTCTCATAGCTTTTCATGTGGCTGTAATAACCATAGCAATCGTCTCGCTTTATCGTCATTAGGTCTTGTGTCATGCAGTTAAATACCTCGGTCTATTTACAGGTGAAGCATTTTTACGTATCGTTTCCACTTCGAAATAAGCATCTCGATTGGGTTGAGGAAGGGTGAATAGGGCGGTAATTAACAAATTTCGTGACCCTTCTGCTCAAAACAATCCACGATTGTTGTGGATTTGTGAAAACTAACATTGTCCATTATGACAATGCATCTTGTGTTTGTTTTTGAGATTTATTCGATATGTCGAAAATTTTTTTTATATATGGCAGGAAGTTTTCGGTGTTATACTGTCTACTGTTGAGTTCTTAATAAACAAAACCGAATCTGTTCATCTCACAACAAACAGTCACGTTCCTAGAACGTATGTTTGGTACTCTTAGAATCGGTGTGGTGCCTATTGATCATCGACCGATTTCTATCCGCATGGATACATTAAACACGCCTTCATCTACGAAATATATTTGTTCGTCTGGATAATTTTTTTCGAATCGTAAAAATGAGTTGGTAAAGTGATTCCTATACAATTCGTTTTGGGTCATTTCTTCGTGTTGGAATTATGTGAATAGCTTTATAACTATAGTGCATTTGCCCAAAGATATTTTGTATTGTTTTTTCGGATAATGTAATATAGAATAGGGTAGCAACATTCTGAGATATTTGCTCTTAACTTAGCCCACAATTTCCGTCTAATAGTTTTCGAATTAAGGTTATTATCTCCTTGTTGACTTGAATACGGGTACGTCCACCACGATTTTATTTGCTGATTCGTCCCGTTTCCCAGTATTTTTTTATAATGTTTTAAATTGCGGAAGGATGCAAATTTACATATCTGCACCATTTATCACAGTAGACCCATTTTGATATGCATTGATGATACATTGGCGTCGTTCATCGCTTATTTTCCGGTTAGATGATCTTCCTCTTGGATCAAAAGGATCACCAGTGTTAAGGCTAATGGTAAAAACTAAACTAACATCTCATCTACGTTAGGATTATCGATTTGATTTAGTGGATTTGTATTCATTGACATCTGAGTATAACAAATGTCTCAAATCCTTTGAAAAATATCATTTCAATAAAATTAAACATAAATAAATTAATATTTTATATAATTACAAAGTTGATTTAAAAAGCCGCAGCTAAATATACAGCCCACTTCAAAGTGAACTGCAGAAAAACCAAATTTACCTAAATACCCTGTAATGAGATCTTATTGTAAATTTTTTCCGAATTTAAAAATCTTTTCTTCGATTCCATGAATGTTTTCAAATATCCATCAATTTAAAGGCTCGTTATTTCTTAAATATGTAATATATTTTAAAATCTTAAATGATGGGCATACGTCTTTAATATATTTTATTGACTATTTGTCTTTAAAAACGGTCTTTGAGCGATATCATCCGAAAAATAGTAAAAATTATATATGATTTTTGATAAAATGATTATATTTTGAGTAAATTATCAAAGATTAATTTAATGATTTGATGTCGTATTCCCGCACTAAACGATTTAATCATATCTAAATGTTAAATTTTTTTATATAACCTACAGTAGTTTTACTAATATACCTATTTATTACGACAGATTCATAGTTTATAATTAATAAATACAAATTAAACATTACCAAATAATACTATAGTTGTCTTTTAAAGTTGTAAATAACTTTTTTTACAAAAGATTTTTTTGTTTTGTAGGTTCTATTTCGGTAAAGGCCAATAAAAACAGAGCATTTAGAATAAAGATATTAAAATAGTTTTTCTGACACATCCCATATTAAATATTTTGCATTTAAAATATTTCTACCAACAAAAATATATTTATTTTTAAATATGCAATAAATGAATCAAGTCATACAAGTTATCGAAATATTTACACTTTTTAGATGTAAATAAATTTCTTGTCTTTATTCAAAATGATATTAAATAAAACCTATCCTTAACTAATTATATGAGAAATCTCCTCGGTATTATTTGTTGGGTCATTTCTTCGTGTTGGAATTATGTGAATAGCTTTATAACTATAGTGCATTTGCCCAAAGATATTTTGTATTGTTTTTTCGGATAATGTAATATAGAATAGGGTAGCAACATTCTGAGATATTTGCTCTTAACTTAGCCCACAATTTCCGTCTAATAGTTTTCGAATTAAGGTTATTATCTCCTTGTTGACTTGAATACGGGTACGTCCACCACGATTTTATTTGCTGATTCGTCCCGTTTCCCAGTATTTTTTTATAATGTTTTAAATTGCGGAAGGATGCAAATTTACATATCTGCACCATTTATCACAGTAGACCCATTTTGATATGCATTGATGATACATTGGCGTCGTTCATCGCTTATTTTCCGGTTAGATGATCTTCCTCTTGGATCAAAAGGATCACCAGTGTTAAGGCTAATGGTAAAAACTAAACTAACATCTCATCTACGTTAGGATTATCGATTTGATTTAGTGGATTTGTATTCATTGACATCTGAGTATAACAAATGTCTCAAATCCTTTGAAAAATATCATTTCAATAAAATTAAACATAAATAAATTAATATTTTATATAATTACAAAGTTGATTTAAAAAGCCGCAGCTAAATATACAGCCCACTTCAAAGTGAACTGCAGAAAAACCAAATTTACCTAAATACCCTGTAATGAGATCTTATTGTAAATTTTTTCCGAATTTAAAAATCTTTTCTTCGATTCCATGAATGTTTTCAAATATCCATCAATTTAAAGGCTCGTTATTTCTTAAATATGTAATATATTTTAAAATCTTAAATGATGGGCATACGTCTTTAATATATTTTATTGACTATTTGTCTTTAAAAACGGTCTTTGAGCGATATCATCCGAAAAATAGTAAAAATTATATATGATTTTTGATAAAATGATTATATTTTGAGTAAATTATCAAAGATTAATTTAATGATTTGATGTCGTATTCCCGCACTAAACGATTTAATCATATCTAAATGTTAAATTTTTTTATATAACCTACAGTAGTTTTACTAATATACCTATTTATTACGACAGATTCATAGTTTATAATTAATAAATACAAATTAAACATTACCAAATAATACTATAGTTGTCTTTTAAAGTTGTAAATAACTTTTTTTACAAAAGATTTTTTTGTTTTGTAGGTTCTATTTCGGTAAAGGCCAATAAAAACAGAGCATTTAGAATAAAGATATTAAAATAGTTTTTCTGACACATCCCATATTAAATATTTTGCATTTAAAATATTTCTACCAACAAAAATATATTTATTTTTAAATATGCAATAAATGAATCAAGTCATACAAGTTATCGAAATATTTACACTTTTTAGATGTAAATAAATTTCTTGTCTTTATTCAAAATGATATTAAATAAAACCTATCCTTAACTAATTATATGAGAAATCTCCTCGGTATTATTTGATATAAAATATTTTATATTCAATATTTTGAATGATATTTGGGCATTTCATTTATCATTTTTTATAACTTGAGATAATTTTGTAACAAAATATTCCATATTATATTTCACAAATTATATTCTTATAATTTTCAATGAAATGATTTAATTGATGAAAATATTGTTAATATCATAAATGTTTTGTTAGATAAACCAAAATATATAGGTAGAATCCACTTGACGTACCTATATTTGCGCATTGTCAAAACGGGCAGCGTAATGATGGATTTAGAAATGTTGATTGAAGTTGTTTCTAACGCTGTAAATTCTGTTAGATTTGTATGGAATTATGGAATTCTTCCAGAAGAAATATGCGTACCATGCTCCTAAAAATTTCAACATCAAAGAAATGATATTTCCGATAAGGTATTGATTTGTAGAATTTTTTATAACCTTTTGCATAATTATCAGATGAATTTCATCCGTAACAAGTGCAATACATTGAAATAAATAAGATCTGGTGAGATGATTCACTAATTATTTCGTTCATTCCTAAAGGACTGTAAAGTACAGATAAGAGAATTTCTCAGGGTCATTCGTATGTGGGCACACACTCAATTAGGGATTTCATCATTTCTGTCGATAACGCGAACGTAATAGGCAAAGATGACTAAATCATTTAGAAATGTTAAATTTATGATAACTATAAGATTTTTTAATTGAAGATATCAATTTTAAAACTAACTTTAGGTGACTTAGGGGAAATTATTCGAATTGGCGACTCAGTGATTTCTGGACGAATGCATAACCGATGTAGAATTCAAATTCAGAAATTTAGGTGATGATTTACTGAGACCTAAACGTTCGGTCCTTTGTATATACGAGGCTACGTTGAAAGTAGTGTTCTTGATTAATACAAAAATAGCTATTGTTATCTGCGTTCAGAATAGAAAAGCAGAAAATCGCAATGAATTAATTATGATGTATGCATATAAGGAATTATTTTAGACATGTTTTGGCAAAATATATTATTCACACTGCTATATTTGTCTCAAACAAAAGTTTTCTATTGTTGATAATTTAGGTTTAGAAACATGATAGTCAATTGCCCTTATGTTCATGAAACTGTAAACCACAATATGTTTTTAAGAGTATTTTTTTAAATAACAGACAAGGCCCATTAGTCAGTGCACATACAAATAACGTAGATGCTTACTCAGACCCTTTTAAAAATATTTCCTTAATTTTTGCCAAACAAGTAGTATTTTACGGCAGCCAAAAATCAGTATAAAACATTTAAATAATTTTTAGATAATATATATGGCAATTAGAATATTTGGCAACGAACTAAAAGATGTCTTCTAAAATATAGAGTGTCGCATTCCCGAATACGAGTCTCAAGAATAAAATTTAATAAGTGTTTTTAAGATGTTGATTCGTACATTGATATAATCTATAATTATAAAAATTTAAATACTACTTTGAAGTATGAGGAACAGAACTATGATTAATATTATCAAAAATTCGAAATATCAAGTTATATGATATTACAGATAAATATGTCAATAAAAAAAATCAATTTAATGTCAAAATGAAACTTTTCATATATTTAGACCGGTTACAAATCATTTGTGTATTAATTTTTGAGAACTACACACTATTAGGTATTTTAAATGAAAATACTTGACCATTTTGAGATGACTGGCGCATGCCAGCAAAAGTTTGGTCACATGTAGTCTAAACCAATTTTATGTACTTAGTGTTGTTAATTATCTTGCTAATATTTTATATTGTCTAAAATCTAATACATTGGCATTGAATCTACGATTTAATACCGTAAAACAGCATATTAACGTTACTGGACGATTTCTATCTTTTCTTCACTGCAGAGTCTAATGTTTGTTTTTAGTTAGTTCGTAAATTAGGCGCATGGCAATCGACATGAAAACAAAAATGAGGAAATATATGAGAATTATCAATTATAGTTATAAATCTAAGAAAATTTGTTTTTTGGCTTGAAAATATACATGGATGACAAGTAGACGATGGGAAAATTAAGCAGAATTCACAGTTTATATATACATATATATATATTACAAGAATATATTCAATGATTGCAGTAAAACAAAATAGATTGAATATTGACTAAAATACACACATGAAGAGTATTTTTCTATTAAATATTTGAATTTGATTGGACTTCGTTTTTAACAATAATGTATTAAATTTGTTTTCATATAATCTGTTCTAGCCGAATTTTTCCATATCTATGATTAAAGGAACAAATTTGTATCCTGGGCCATAATTTATCGTAAAATACTACGAATTAATACTCATATTATTAAAGATATATATAGCAAAAATCAAAAGTCAAATATCCAAAACAAATCATATATACAGTAACCCCTGTTTTTTTATATAGATATTATATTCTATTTATCAACTCATATATTTTTAGGGTAAAAACAGTGCTTTTAATTTTTACATGAATGGATGTATTCAAATATTTCGATTTTTTCATTTTTACTTACATTTTCATTGGCAAAATAAAAATATATAATAAAATCAATGACCTGCCATAGAATTAAAGAAATACAAGAAATCGTCAAGATTTCGAATTGAAGTCATTCAAATCCTTCATAACGTTTGTGTTTTAGTTAACATCCGCTTTATGAAAATATCTCATGTAAATCAATAATTTTATCATCATGTAGCAAATAATGAGACAAAACCCAGATATGATTCAGAGTTTAAAGTATCCCAGCGTAATTATGTATTGAGAATAAATGAAGATTTCATTTTAAAGAATGATATTAATAGAGTATTTCAAGTAATTCAACACTGAATAATCATAGACAACATTTTCGCTGTATAAAAAATCAATATCCAAACATTAAAATAAACTACTCAATCAAAAATATAAATGATGAGTTGTTCTAAGAATCTAATATACGATATAGCCTCGATGATGATAATTTAGACAATTGAAAATAATAAACATTTCATTTTACATTAAATGGCAAAAAACTAAATATATATAAAATGCGTATAACTATCCAAAATGAACTGAAATCTGAATTATGTTATTTTAGGGGTTATGTTTTGGATTATGAATGAATAAAAAACAATTATTATATTATAGCATTCCAACGTTAAGTATACCCCAATTCTTTTAGCAAAATTTCTAATACTGAGACATTGTTCAGTGAAATATTGTAATTTTTCCCGATCTCAAAGGATTGAGTTAATTCAACAGTGTATAAAAAATATCAGAGGATTTTTGAGAGTATTTTGATAAAGTTGTTAAAGGATGCGAATGTATGTTTGCGTTTTATTGAGGTAGATACAGCATTGTCAGTGAAAAATTGCTAGATGTCCGATGATAACCTTCAAAGGTTCCGAAACTATACTACCATGGTAAATTTAAATTCATATAAATTCTACGTTCTAATTGTTTTGAGTATATTCAGTCATATTCAAGAGTGAAATATATGCTGTCATTTACTGGGAATAGACTTTCTAAAAGAAAAAAACAATACATATAAAATTTACTTTAGTATTATGAATTAAATGTCCCCACCTTTGAATGTGATAATCGGACAGCTAAGGATTTGAGACATGATATGGTGTATTGAGTATTTATATTATAAAATTCGAAAATAGTAAGACATATTCCACGATTATTTGATATGGAATTAATGTCGTATTAATCGTTTAAAATCCTCAAAATTAATATAAAAAAAATAATTTCATTTCATTATTGGACGAATGTAAAAATAGTTAAAATCTTACTCGAACGCTTCACAATTATATAATATAAGTGTCTTAAGCCTTTAATATTATTTAAATAATAAAATATATTCATGTTTATTTGACAAAAAACATTTATTTACATATTAAAAATGCAATTTCATATAATTTACATATGTTTTTTTAAATATAACATTATGACTATATTTTTAACACACATCATAAATTATCAAAATTTAATAAAATGTTATTGTATTTAAATTAAGTCATTTATGACAAAACATGTGTAATAAACATATTTAATGACATAAATAATTTATGATCAAATTACATCAATATAGATTGATACTTATATTTAAAAATGTCCAAATTTTCATTTATGTATCGAATAAGCATGACATCACAAAACATGTTTGTTTTATCATTACAAAACATGAAAAAATGTTATTTCATAGGCACAATTGATAAATTTATTGTTCGATTAACATAATTTTCAAAACGCCGTATACGCAAATATTTGTAAAAATACCAAGGAATTGGTTAATTTCATAAATCTACTCTGTTTTAAAAGATTTATTTATTTCGAGAGACTTCGTGTTCGCTGAGTTCATAAATCAAAATTGTCATTCAAACGCAAAAACAGAAAATAACATATAATAATTATCAATTAATGAACTAGTTATATAAAGGTTCAAAATATGTTTTAATGTTATAAAATGCAGTGAAGCATGTTTTTTCTTTATTTAATATGTCAGAATTTTTGAATTTTCTTCTGCATCTATTTTTGGTTATAGAGTGATCTTTTCTTTTGGTCTACCTCCATATATTTTAAATTTTTTCCTATGTTCATGTCGATCAATAAGATTAACGAAGTTGACACGATTTTTTTCATCAAAACATATTAGTACATTTAATATTGGTTATTCGATTAAGATATTAAAATATCCATGAAATTCATGTGATTTCCTGTAACATATAATTTTTTTTTAATAGGATAAATTGATTCTGGTTATTAGTTAATTAATAGGACAAAAAGTATTTGGAAATCGTTTTCTAGAGTGATATCGCCGAAACCCTACGCTTCATGCATGGTGTTACAAACATGATATGTCGCTATCATAAATTATTATACGCGGATTTTGACGATTCTAGTATTTTATCCGATGGGTCGTATAAAAAAAAATTTATACAGGATATTTTACGTAATATAATAATTTAACATAATATATTTGTATCACATAATTGAAAAATACGATAGTATTCAATATGACTAAAATGTCAATAAATTGTTATTTATAATTAGTAGATATTTTATTTAATATAACAATAAATTATGAAAAAATATTGACTTTTAAATTGAGAATTTAAAAAAAATGTTTCAAATTCTTAGGTAAAATATCATTTGTATTTTTAAACATCAATATAAATAAAAATTACATGTATTAGAAAAATTTCGGTATATTGTGTCTCATGCGATGAAAAATGTGCCAGTTTTTCATTTTAAAAACCTATTTCAAATAAAGATGTTTATCTGGTTAATGTGATTCATTCCATATAAAATTTTTAGGGATATATTTAACCTTAACTTAGAAGGCCGTTTTTCCAGCATAGGCACATAATGACATTTATCTTAAAGTATGACCACATCTATTCATTTTTTTAATGTAAATATATTTCTTGCTATTATTGAAAACGTATTAAAAAAAACGTATCTGCCATCTTAATGTTAAAAATCTCTATCTCAATTTATATTTGACACATTAAGTTTTTTCATCGAAATCTTTATGCGTGGTTTTTTTTTCAAACATACATGGTGATCTTGTCACATTACTGTTGAAATAATACAATCAGATTATCCATCTTAATTCGGTGATATATGGTTCAAGTTAATTTTTCAATCTCAGCCTTATAATTATGTAAATCCGAGATATGACATAACATATTCCAACTATAAATTCATGCCGCTTAAAAACAGATGAAGTCATCTCGACCATGGAAACACCAATTTGGACTTCAGAAATGTTGTGTTATTACCAAAAACCATCTTATTTACTTTTTTTTATTTATAGATATAATTATGTAAGAAACTGTAAATAATTCATTTTTGTAATGTTTGTGATTTTATATAGTTTTTTATTCTTTTTTTTTATGTTAATTTAACAATATTATGACATCAAATAAGTTTATTCGAACATTAATAACAAACATGAATTCATTTTGTATTAAAATTGCTTATATTTTTAATAATATAATACGATTCAATGTTTTTATTTGGCAATATACTTTGTTTGAAAAAACATTGGCATCAACATAAACCTAAAAGGAAAAGATAAAATTCACGTCGACGATCATAATACTACACAGACATATTCAAGCCTTAGCTTTTAGACGTAAATG